>CAUYRH010065431.1:0-60542 GCA_963574655.1 Perodicticus potto | reverse complement strand
TTAGAGTTTTCAAACAATAGAAAGTTGGGGTGGGGAAGGACGAACCGGATCGGAGCGGAGAATTCGCAGACTCTGGTTAGTCAACACGAACTGACTCTGCGGGCACAGGCCAGAGTTGTTGTTAAATGGCATTTTAATTCTCCTTTTAAAAAGGTCACCAGATACAGGTGATCATATAATTCAAACCTAATTAGTTACTATTGATATTGTCATGTTATAGTTATTATTTAATCTCACTTGTAAGTAATGCTCTTTTAGGGCTCCCCATTGCTGGGCTAGGGCTTGAGGACATTTTCTTAAATAGTTGATTATGTATTTAAAAGCTAGAGGCTCATTTTAAAAACTGTAACTATAACTACATAGTTAGATCACATATATAGCCATTTCACATAAAAGACTTACTAGGTTAGTCAATGTTATTAGACTGTTTTAGTGGATGTAACTAGGATGATTTTTACTAAAATAAAAAATACATCCTGCGTTCTTAGTAATACTTTCTATTCACATTTAGTAACTACAGGATTTTTTGCTTGATCTCATTCCTTAGTTTGTTTTTTAATATTAGGTGTTCTTCTAATTCTGTTTCCTTTTTCCTGTTTTGAGAAGTCTGGTTCTCATGAACTTGTACATATGATAGAATAAAACTGAATATTACTTAAAAGTTCACTTGCTTTGTCCACATTATACATGTAATAGTCTAAGAATAATAACACCAACACAATTACGATCATTACAGAAGTATAAACTACTGTGCTTTAAAATTATTTGAAATAGTTCCTCTGGTTACACTCCCACCTAGTTATGCATTTAGGTTACTTTCTTTCTTTTTATTTTCAATTTTTAGGGTCTGTGTACAAAAAATCAATTCCCTGTTATATTTAAGTAAAATATTTACATGGTTTTAAAGTTAAATCAATAAAATAAACTATATTTTAAAAGTTCTGTTTCTCTATACAATAACTTTGTTTTTTTTCCATCTGGCTTCCTAGTATGCGCATTGTTGAAATTAACCAGATAATTCCTTCTCTTCTTCAGTTCCTTCTTCCTAGCATGTGATCTGAAGTAATATCATTTTATTCCCTTTTAATAACTATGAGTCAATCAGCAAGCTTATTCTTTTTTTTATCTTCTATATTTTGATAGTTGTACTAAATGCACATTTAGAGCATATAGCCTTTGCCTACCATGTTCTCTCCCTTATAATCATCATTTAGTCTTAGTTCTATAAGTAAATACAAGTCATGAGTTGCTTGACAATGGGGACATATTGTGAGAAATGCATTGTTAGGCAATTTGTGTGCAAATATTATAGAATATACTTAAACCTAGATGGTATAGCATACTACACACCTGGGCTATGTGGTATAGCCCAGTGGTCAGGAACCTTTTCATTTGGGAATGCCGCATTAATTTAGCTGTAATCAAATAAGGCTGTAGTCAATTTAATATACTTAAAAATGTACCTTATTTTGTAAAAATATAATTACTATGTACTTAATTTCAAAAAAAGAAAAACTATTTGTTAATTTTAAAGTTTACAAAACTTTAATGACTTTGTTATGTTTGTGTTTTGTTGGAAAGGATTTGAATATTTGGTTGCAGCACAGAGGTCCACAGTTTCAGTTGATCCTCTAGATCTATAGGACCCAAACCCTGGGATGCAGACCAGGAACAGCCTGTGGCCTGTTAGGAACTGGCTGCATAGAGGAAGTGAGTGACTATCAAGCCAGTGAAGCTTCATCTGTTATTTACAACTGCTCCAATTTACAATTGCTTATTGCTCCCTGGCATCACCTTCTGAGCTTTGCCTCATGTCAGATAAGCTACTGGCATTAGATTCTCATAGGAGCGCAAACCCTAAAAACCCCCATGTGGGGAATCTGGGTGACTTGTTTCTTAAGAGAATCTAATGCTTGATGATCTTAGGTAGAAATGTAATATAGTTGTATTATCCTGAAACCCTTTCTCCTGTTCTGACCCCTCCTATGAAAAACTGTCTTCCATGAAACCAGTCCCTGGTGCCAAAAAGGTTGGGGGGATGATGCTCTAGATAGATACCAGTCATTTGTGACCCTAAGGCCATCTTGATTTGGGTTAGGTAGGAGAGTATAGATATGCAGCAAGTGGTCAAAAAACAAGAAAGCATTTTTTTTTTTAGGACACATTAAAATTTGCTTTAATACTTCTTTGGTGAAAAAAAATCACACTTTTAGTGAATGAACAAGAAACGTTTTTACAGTAGCAGTAGGCTATTAATTTTATTTACCGTGCCATGAATTCATAGGGAAGAGGTTTCAGTAGCTCAGGGAGGCACCTTGTCATTGAATGTGACAAAGCGTTGATTGACTTTTGAATTCATGGGAAATAGGTTCCAGCATGTTGTATCACTGTTACATGGGGTCTATTGGTTATCCTGTGTGCTATGCTGTACACCTATTACTCCATGAGATCATGGGGGAATAAATAGGTTTTTGCACTTAAAAACATGGGTCCACTGGTACTCCTGTGTGCTATGTTATATGCTTATTATGTCATGAATTCATAGGGAATGGGTTCCAAGAGCTCAGGCTCCTTTCCATTGTTTCTCACAAAGTGGGCTTCTCTGGGTGGGGCAGGCTGGTGCTTCAGTTGAACCCAGGCACCTTTCTCTTTGGCTTCCTTTTTTTCTAATCATTCTCCTTCACACGTTTCAGGAAGCAATCTTGGCTCTTAGAGTGCTTAATATGCTCAATACAAACATTAATCTTCTTGGCAAGAATCTTGCCCTTAAATTGTTTGTTTACAATAATGCCAACAGCATGCTGGGTAACATTGTAGACTCTTCCAGTTTTGCCATGGTAACATTTGTGTGGCATGTCTTTTTGAACAGTACCCATTCCCTTGATGTCTATTATATCACCTTTCTTGTAGATTCCCATATATGTGGCCAAAGGAACAACTCTCTTTTCTAAAAGGCCTAGAGAACATGCAATGGGCGCCTCTCCTCTTTCCCTTTGTGTTTGTCATTTTGGTGAATTACTGGAAGATGGCATCTCTGGCTGAAAGGAAGAAAGCAAGCATTTTTTGAGCATTTTGCCACAGGTGTGGGTATTCTGCAGTTTTCCATACTTCAGTGGGATCTTTCTTAGCATCAGGCAATGACTTCAACATGCCATCTACTGAGAGCTCAATCACTTCCATCTGTAGTTCTTTAGATGGTTTGGTGATATCAACTAGATGAGGCTGAAATGCTAATTTGAGTGTGATGTCATGATTCTCAAAGTCAGTGAAACTTTCACAGTATTGCCCAATTAACAGGTCTGTAACAGCTGTATATTCTTCCAATGATTTGCGTATATTATCCTTATTAATGACCTTTGCTAACCAGGGAAAATGTTCATCTGAAATTTCTTTTTTAAAAAAATTTTTTTATTAAATCATAGCTGTGTACATTAATGCAATTATGGGGTACAATGTGCTGGTTTTATATGCAATTTGAAATACTTTCATGAAACTGGTTAACATAGCCTTCATCTCATTTTCTTAGTCAAAATTTCCTTTTGAGAAAAAGTGTTTTGTTAGTTTTACCTTGCAGAGAAATATTCAAATCATTTTGATTTGACATGCTATCAAATAGAAATGCTGCAATCCTCTAGAAATCTTCTTTCAGTACTTCACTTTGCTGATTCTGTTCTTCATGAAATATAACCATCTGTTCTTGCAGAGACAAAATTTGGCTAACACCTGTCACTCTGATTGTCAACACTATTTAGAATGGTATGGCAATTTTACACTGAATACCTCATTGTTCCACTTTAGCATATTACAAAACTGACCTTGCTGTGTTGTATTGTTACAGTTAACAATATTTATAACTTGTTGCAAAGTGTCACTTAAAATAGTAGCCTTAGCACAGAGATTTTGCTGATACAAGATACAATGAAAAGAAATAAGAGCATCTCCATCCCTTAATACTTCTTTTTTTTTTTTTTCTTAAGACAGAGTTTCACTTTCACTTTGTTGCCCCAGGTAGAGTGCTGTGGCATCATAGCTCACAGCAACCTCAGACTCTGGGGCTCAAGCGATTGTCTTCCCTCAGGCTCCCGAGTAGCTGGGACTACAGGCACCCACCACAATGCCCAGCTATTTTTAGAGATAGGATGTCCCTCTAGCTCAGGGTGGTCTTGAACTCATGAGCTTAGGAGATCTGCCTGTCTTGGCCTCCCAGAGTGCCACAATGCCTGGTCCCTTTAATAATTTTTTTACCTATGCAATAAAACCCTTCATGTTTATCTGTTATGAAAGGTGCATCATCTGTACATACATTCACTAAATTTATAAATTCAGTACAACTTCATGTCATTTATCTTGAAAGTTATTGAAGATACCTATTCCCTGTGTTTTGTTCACAAGAGTGCCCAAAGCAAGTAACTCATTATAGCAAAGAAAATCTGCTGTTATGACCTGAATGAGGAATAAAACCTGCACTGAGTCACCAGTATCAGTTGATTCATCTAAAGCAATTGATTAGCTATCCATTTTGCTTTTGAAGTGTTATATGAAGGTGTTCTGTTAAGTTGAAGCTCAGTTCATCCTATCCATCAGTTACGGTTTGCCTTGAAAGAGGCAGTTGTTTGTACTCAGGGTCTAAGCATCCTGCAGCTTTGACAATGCATTCTTTCACAATTTCTACATCAATGAATGGCTTTCTTCTGCCCCTCAAGTATATAAGATATTTTATAAGTTGGTTCAGTGGCATTATTTCCAGGTCTTATTTCTGCTTATAAGAATTATCTTTGCTTTTACTTTTCTGCTTATAAGAATTATCTTTGCTTTTACTTTTCATCTTTTAATTTCTACAATACAACCTTTTTGTGCCTCCCCATCTAATTTAAAATATTTGTGATCCTTGAGAGTGTTATAATGCAGAAGAACAGAATTTCTTTAATGTTGATATTGTAGTATCACACAGCAAGAAAACCATCTTATCTTTAGCAAAAACAAGACAATATTGCAACTCCTATTCCTCATTAAAAATTCATTTTCTTTCAGATTTCTTTTGGTCTTTTTTTTTTTTTTTAACATGATGGCTATTAAGCAGACAGAATTAAAAAATGATGTTGAGATGTGCAACTATTCACTCATAGCACTTCAAACAGAAACACAGTGCATGATTATCAAAAACTGAAAAAAGACTGGCATACTCAGCCCCCATTAACTCTTGCCAACCAGCCTTCTGAAGTAGTAGCTTCAGTTAGGTGGGGAAGTTAGAACTGAATCATGAGCACAGCAGCAGTCAAGTTAGCCCTTATGGGTTACTAATGTTCTAATTTTCTTTGTCAGTCTGGGGGAATTTTTCATTGAAACTTATTTTATTCTTCTGTATTTTAAATATGTTCATTTTAAAAATAAAACAAAAATATAAAAGATGAACAAAAATGTGTTAATAACAATAAAAGGATTTGTTCTTTAAAATTTGGATTCAGTCAAAAGGTGGCACTTAAGGACCTAGAAGGCCACATGGGGTGCAGCTTCCCCACCCCTGGTTTATCCTATTTGCTCCTAGGCAATAAACCTGAACAGCATGTTATTATACTGAATACTGTAGGCAGTTGTAGCACAATAGTAAGTATTTATGTTTCTAAACATCAAAAAGCTACAGTAAAAATATGGTATTATAATCTTATGGGACTGCCATTGTGTACGTGGTCCATTGTTGACTGAAACTTCATTATGCAGTACAAGACTGTGTAGCATTACTGCTTACCATCTTTTCTTATATTGATATGTCCAGTCCTTTGAGGGGTCTAGAGCTTATTATCAATAGATCTATCTGGAAGGGCTCATAGGAACAATATTCTTTGTGTTTTTTACATATTCCTAATAGTTTTTCTGTGAACTTTATATTGAAAGTCAACTTGGGTTGATATAAAATTCTTGGCTCACATTTTCTTTCCTTCAGCACCTTAAGTATGTTATTTTATTGTCTCTTAGAAGTTGCTGTTGAAAACTGATGATAAATCTGATCTACTTTTCTTTTGTTTATGCCAAAAGGATATTTTATTTTCCTTTAATCCAGTATTTTACTAGACTATATCTAGCTATTTATCATTCTGTGATGTCATGTGTCATTTAAAAATGTAGATTAATTTTTTTTTCTGGAAAGTTTACTTAATTACAGTTTTTTCTGTTTCATTACTTTGGTTTTTTTCTTTAGGAACTCCTATTATACATATATTACTTTTTCTTTCTTTCCTTTTTTTTTTTTTTTGAGACAGGATCCTTCTCTGTCATCCATGCTGGACTACAGTGGCCTCATCATAGCTCATTGTAGCCTCAAACTCCTGGTTCAAGCAGTACTCCTGCCTCAGTCTTCCCGGTAGTTGGGACTACAGACATGTGCCACAGTCTCATTTTTGTATTTTTTTTGTAGAGACAGGATTTTGGGGTCTCCCTCTTGCTCAGGCTAGTCTGGAATTTCTGGCTTTAAGTGATCCTGCCACCTGGGCCGCCCTAAGTGCTAGGATTACAGGTATGAGCCACCAACCCAGGAGAGGTTTTCTGAAATCTATTTTATGTATTTTTCACTTTCCCTGAAATTCCTTTTTATCTTTTTATTTCTTTCTTCTTTTTATCTTTTTTAAATTATGTTTCTTTTAAGGCAGTTTTTAATATTTATTTACTCCTTCAGTTCTTTTGGTCTTTATTTCTGGAATGGTATTTTTATTTTATCTCTAATTCCTGTTTAAAAACTATCACTCCATTTCAGAGTTTTTCTGATTGTGATTTATACTTTATAAGTACATTTTATCATTTTCTTAATTTCCTTTACTGTGTTTTGCAATATTAGGTTAAAGTTTTCATAGTTCTCATGGGCATGTCTTTTTGGGCATGATTTTATTATTCTAGGGTGATTATCAACTTTTATTTTCTTTTGCTTACAATACTTTTCATGATGGTGATTATGAACCCTTTTTGTTGCTCATTTTTATGCAAAGTTAGCTTTTCTAAACTTTTTGGAGGGAGTGGTGGGTTAGTAGAGCTTTTCTTAGCTTCCACAACTGTAGCGCTATAGAGCTCACCTGTGTGTGTGTGAGAGAAGAGAGAGAGAGAAAGAGAGAGAGAGAAAGGGAGAGAGACAGAAAAGAATGGCCTATTGCTTTCTGAGACATTCTGATTTTGTTTCTGTCCTCCAGGTTTTATCTGAGCTTTCTATTTCTTTTGCCGAGTTTTTAATGTTCTGTTCAATATGGAGTCTTTTCTCAAATCTTTCTTATTATAGGGTTTTACTTGTGGAAGGTTTGAATGGTTGGTTTTATGAGTTTACAGGGCCTGGAGTGCTTCTGGTCCCTCGACTTCCCATGGATATGTGAACCCACCCACAAATTGGGATATACAAGACCTGCCCACTTTTCTGCTGCTATTTTCAAATACCCTGCTGCTCTATTCAGTGATTATGTGTTTGAGAGCAAGAAAGTGAATGAACATGTGCATGAGAATAGGGGATTTCTAGGATGACTTCTAGGGGCCCGATTCTTTATACCTTACTCTCTAATTTTAGTATGCTCAGTGAAAATGAACATAATCATAGGTATATACTTAGTTTCTACATATTAGTAAATGTTGTGTATAAAATTTAAACCCTATGGATAAAACTAAATTATCAACTTTTCTTTTGAAAAGGAATAAAATTTGTTTATGTAAAATATATGCTGTGTCATACAGAAGTGAATGCCAAGGAAGTAAAGTTGATTAAAATGTTAAAAGACATGCTACATTGACTCTAACTAACTATATGACCCCACTTAGTTCTTACAGACTAATTCAGAATATCCTAATAATTGAGAGCTTAGCCTAGAATCACAGACCTAGATTTGAATTTCCAAGCTACTATTTACTAGTTGTTGACTTGTGGTGAGTTAATTAATTGCCCAAATCTTTAATTTTTTCTTCTTTAAAATGAGGCAACTAGAACACATATGTCTATTGAAGTTATTATAAAGATTAAACAATGCAATGCATGAAAATGCTTTGCCTGGTATTTAATAGGTGTTTAACAAAGTTGGTTATTTTAAGTGTTATTCTTGGTTTGTGTGTATGGTTAGAAAGTTTTTTTTTTTGCCAGAGACGATGAGGAAAGACTATAGTGACATTATTTTCATATTGAGTCTTCCTTTGGCAATAATATTTTTGTCTGTTTGTACACGTTTTGTGTACATATTCTTTCTCCATGATTTTTTTTGTTTGTTTTATTGAGACAAGGTCTCACTTTGTTACCCTGGCATCCACGGCATTTTCATCACTGGCACTTTCAGTCTTCCCAATTTGTTTTTCTAGGAACTGATGGACGTTGCTAGATTTGACATTGCTGCCTCGTCTGTCATTACTCTCATAACAATGTGTAGGCACATCTGTGGACATTAATTTTCATGATATTTCTGACTAATCTATTCCATATTTTACAGTTGCTTATTCACCATCAGTGACAGAAATCCTGAAATTCTGTATTTCTTGGAGTGTTCACCTGTTCAATTTCTGTTGTCATTGACTTTGGAGCATCATTGTATTAATGACATATTGGCATTGCAGATTCCTTTCTTCTCTTTGTGTCGTCTGTGCATGGATGCTATATGGAATGCAAAGATGAGTTTCACTGCAATTTTTTTTTTTTTTGAGACAGAGCCTCAAGCTGTCACCCTGGTTAGAGTGCCATGGCATCACAGCTCACAGCAACCTCCAATTCCTGGGCTCAAGTGAGTCTCCTGCCTCTGCCTCCCAAGTAGCTGGGACTACAGGCATCCGCCACAACGCCTGGCCATTTTTTGGTTGCAGCCGTCATTGTTGTTTGGCGGGCCCGGGCTGGATTCGAACCTACCAGCTCAGGTGTACGTGGCTGCTGCCTTAGCCCGTTGAGCCACAGGCGCTGAGCCATTTCACTGTAATTTTAAAGAATTGAAGAAGTTACATTGATTAAAACTTACATAAATTTAGCAAAGCACAGCATAGCAGAAGTACTTCAGGAAGGTCTAAAATAATGGAGCTAGGTTATATTTAGCATCCAGGTGATGCTGAGACTGCTGGATCTGTGGATTACACTTTGAATAGCAAGACCTTATGAGCAAACTTATGATTTGATTAAATATGCAATGAAATATGAAAACACATTTTGCCTTCCATTTACATTTTTATGGGAATTTTATGAAATATCTTAGAGCTGGCAATTTATTTATATTAAATATAAATACTAAAGATAAATAAGAATACGATCTCTTATTTCTAGTTTTTATCTTTATTGAGGTAGATTAGAAGCATATTTAAATTAGTGCTAAGGGTTTAGCCTAGCTATTAATTTTTTTCTGACATTATCATGCATTTTGTTTTTACATGTACCCCAGCGAATTATTATAAGAATCATATAAATTAGATTACTGTTCCTATTTCCAGTTAAAGAAATTGAGATTCAGAAAATTTAAGCAACTTCCTTAAAGTTTCTTACTACATAGTGAAGCTGGGATGAACAGGTCTCACATTAAAACTAGTTCTTTTTGCATTGCAATCAGCTGCCTTCCTAAGATAGTTTTTCTGAGAAATGGTCTTCATATTAAGGTTTTTAAATCTACTCTGGAAGTGACCCTTTAAAGGAGCTTACATGTTTGTCTATCTGAGAAAGTTTAGATAGTTTAGGTTTGTGAGTCTTCACTGTATAGGGTTCTCTGATCTTTACAGTAGTGATGGAAGGGTGTGTGTGCGCGCACATGAGGTTGCTTTCCTTAAATGGGATGAAATCTTTTAAGGAGGCACTTCCTCCTTTCGGCAACCAGGAGCCTGAACTAGATGATTTCTCAGATTCCTTCAAGCCCAAATGTCGTACTATGGTTATGATATTTTTGTTTTAGAAAACAGATTGTGTGGTAGATTTGGTAGATGTAAAACATTTCCACCAGCAGATGGCACTCCAGCATTTCTATAGCAGGCAATCTTTAGCTAGCCCCAAAGTAGAAACTAGGAAAAACTGGACACATAAAAAGGAAAAAGAAAAAGAAATATTTCAGTCATTTTTGTGATACGAAATTACATATATATCAAATAACAGGTTCCTATATATACAAACTGATAGTAAGTCATAATCCTTTACTGTGTTCCACAGCACTTTTCACCATACTATTAATAGCACTTATCGAATATATTAGTTAACCTGTTCATTTTTCCAGCTAGAACTTTGAGGTTTCCAAGGGTAGGATGTTCTTATTCATCTTTAAATCCCAGGGTCAGAGGAGAAGACACAATATCTGGCTTATAGTTAGCACTTAGTCAATATTTCTCCCTTTCATTCCCCAGAAAATTGGTTAAGTATTGCCATGAATGCAGCAGAATATTTATGAACATTGGTCTGTGTAAAGCCTTTTGTTTCATATTCTTTTCAACAGTTACCTTGTAGGCATCAACTCTAATGTGCTTCATGACTGTTCTTTGACATTTTTTTATCCTTGTAAAATATATTTTATGTGTGTATTACATTTACAATAACATTATTATGCTATGGATAACATTTTTTTTGTGCATGTTTCTCACTTATCCTTGTATTTAAAACCTATATATGTTGTTTTATGTATATTTAGTTCATTGCTTCTAACAGTTGCTCATCTAATTTTACCTATCCCATTTCCCTTGTGATGGAGACGTCTGGGTACCTCTGATTCCTCACCATTTAACTCAATACTTTATTGAACATCCTCATTCACATCTTTTTAAAAGCCTTCTGCAAATTTTACTGCTGGGGTTTATGCATGCCCAGTAGTGAGACTGCTGGCTTTCAGGGAATACAGATGCTTAATTTCACTAAATATTGCCACATCACTTTCCAGAATGGCACAATCTCATGGCATGCAAGAAGGTTTTGATCTTTCTACATTCACAATTAGTGTTATCCAATATTTCAAATTTTTCCAATCAGGTGGCATAAAGCAAAAATCTTTCTTAAGTGAAAGAATCATCCCTTAAAGAACCAATTAAAGCTAATAGGATGTTATGGTATTTCTTTGCATAATTTTTTCCCTTAAAGGATGGTCCCTCACTACTTGAACTTTTACTGTCTAACCTTAGTAAAAGAATAGATTTCAACATGTGTATTTTTGAGATATATCCCTTAGAATCTGCACTTTCGCACCTCATTACCTAAACCTAAGAATCACATAGATTCAAATAACATGGTTTCTCTGGTTATCTAAATTTGCTCTCTGAAAATAAAAACCAAGTAAAGTTGTGTAGTGAGGGATCCTAGGATGTGCTCAGGCCCTACTCCAAATCAGTTATTAAAAAGCTCCTCAGATGATTTTTGTGCATAGCCAGGGATGAGAATCACTGGACTCTCACATCAACATTTCTACCTGAAAGGGAAAAAGGTTATTTTTATATTTAAACATAGGAAATACTATTTTGTTGTAATGGCCAGGCTTCTTAAAATCAAAACAAGAATTTAAAATTTAAGTGTGTGATAGAAATTAAACATACTTCCCAAGAGTCATCAGCATGTCATTGCCATCAAAAGGACTAGAAGAATTAGAAAATTTTGGTGAGAGTTAAGGCTGATATGGTTTAACAGGACAGGCATGGAAATAAAGACAGACTTGGATCTCTTTATGTGGAGACAAAACTACCCCAAAGAATTAGGGGTCTAGATGTTAATCTGACAAAGGTAAAATATTAAGTTGAGTAATTATGTACTAGTAAGGTCACTCAGCTGATTTTGATTATTGGAGAGTGGATTGAATCATTGGTAAGCTTTTTATTATCCACATTTGCTTACTTGTCACTATTATGAACTAAGTACATTGGGGTATTTAAAAAGGTCAAAGTGTGGAATTACCCTAAGGAACCAAAGAAATACAATGACAGCTAGTCACTTTTTTGGATTCAACGAACAATTATGTTCTGGGCAAATGTTTTATTATAGACAGGTCAAATTTCTCATGTTAAGATAAATGTATGATGTATATATTATACTTTCTTAGACATGATCTTTAGCATTAATTAATGCCTATGAATTATCTAACTAGGAAAACGGTATGTATAAACAACTTATACATATATAGTGAATGAAGGTATAGAACATGAGAAAGGCAATCTGATTATTTTTTCTTTAGGGTATATTACATGTAAAAGTTGTCAGGAATTTTCAATAACATACCAAAAGTGTAGTCTACTTACAAGTCAGTAGAGCTGGCTTTAGTTTCAAGTTCTTTGAGAAACATCTTGACATTTTTGACTATTTCCTTTCCTGAATTATGAATATAAAGCCTGTCCTATCTATGCTATGAGCATAAAATATCAACAGTATATGTGTAAGTTATTATTATAATAGTTCAAAGCCTTAGGTTATAATTTCCTTCTATATTATCTGTGCATATTACATTTGTTTCCACAATGAAATCTAACCAGGAGAAGGAAAATGAGTTTTATTTAGTAACAGCTATATGCCACGTATTAAAGATATTACCTCCTTTAATTCTGACAACACATGGTGGAAAGAAGTATACTTATGCCTGTTTTATAGATGGAGAAATGGGACTCAGCGAGGATAAACAACTTGTTTAACGAAGATCACATTAGCATCTAGTAAATTGTAAATTAGATTTTAATCAGTCTTTTTCCAGACTCTAAAGTCCAGATGATTTTCAAGACTTACCTGGACATACAAAAGGCAAAATGGGCTAGGATGATAAAAGATAAATTCTTCAATAGATATGACTAAGACTTGGATAATTTTAATATGTTTTTGTTAGTTGGTTTTTTATCTATAGCAGTTCCTCAAATAACTGTCATCCCTACCCCCAAACATGCTAAACGATTTCATACTGAACTCATTAAACATATTTATTATGGTTGTGATCATCCCCACATATTAAGTTTACTCCTTGATGGCAGTAATGGGGACAAAGAATATCCAGCAGAATTTTCTTATATAATGAGGTATATCAATCACAGAGTTATAAATTCCTTTCTCCTTCAACTTTCTATATGGAGAAAATACTGTCATCCCTTGCTCCTCAAGGCAGGTCAGAGACAAAGTCTTTGACAGTAAAATAACATACTTTGTAACCAGAGTTTCTCAGCACTGTCCTTTGCCTACTCTTGTCTTCCCTCTGCTAGTGAAAAATTGGTGACATGTAAAGTCTACTTAAACTTTCTTCCTTTTCAAGATGTTAGTCACAAGAAGACCTTGCATGGTTAAAGTATGCTATGGATTTCTTTGACTACTGCATTTATTGACACCATATTATACAACATTGAGCTTTTGTTTGAAGTTTACCACTAAAATATTTACATATAACAATACTTACCATAGTCATCAATTAAGAGGGTGAATATGTGGCAAGTGTGGGAGACAGGGAATCAGTATGAACAAAAACAAATAGCATAATGGTATAATATTTTAGAATTTATAAAACAATTTCTTTATACATAACATTACTCAATTCTTACTCTACTCTTGGATATAATGTTAATTTTACAAAATAGGAAGCTAAGGCTTAGAACCTTTAAAAAATGTACCCAAGGACACAAAACTAGATCTGGCAAATTAGGACTTAAACCTAAGTCCTCTAACTTAGTCCAAATTTGTTTTACCATATACATTAGTAAGTTGTAGAGGATTATGCAATATCTTAGCCACTGACAGTTGATTGTGGTCGTTAAGAACACAAACATAAGCTTTGAAGTCAGGTTGCCCTGGGTTTAATCTTGTATTGTTCCTTATTAGCTGTGTACCATGAGCCTCAATTTTCATATGTAAAAGAAGTATAATCTGGAATTATAGATAACCTCTCAGAGTTATTTGAGAAAACTAGTAAGATAATATATGTAAAACTCTTAGCTCCATGCATGAACCATAAGATCTCAGTAAATAGTAGTCATCATGGACAACTATACAAGCAGTGAGTAATGAAATAGTGGACTGGCTATTATGTCTTCATGCTCCCTTGTCCTGGTTATGCTGTGAGGTATTTTTTTCATTGCTATTAGACAGCTAGGTGTAATTATTTAAGAAGAGGATAATAAGAATTGTGATAACTAGGCTTTGAATGTTTAAAAGAAGGAAAAGGAGGGGCTCTGAGTCAAGGCATAGAGTCAATGGATTTGTTTCAGGTTGAAAGTAAGAGAAAAGTATAGGAAAAATCAAAAGAAATCATTGTAGTCAAAGTGTTCACCCACAGAAAGTATGTATATCTTGCAGCAATGCTATATCTGACAAAATAGAATTTAACCATAAACACAGGATATATCAGTAGTCTCAGGCACTAGTTCTAGTACCCATGTTGTTCACTGGTATATATTTCCACTTATCTAAGATGAAATGATAAAAATTATAACATTGTGATTTTTTTATAAAGCTATACTTATTTAAACATTTGGTATTTATTTTGACATATCATCTCAGTTTTTCTGGAAGTTGAAATGTTCTTTTATTTTGGAAAGTTAGAGTGATAAGTAGTTGATAGTTTTTTTTTAAGGTCCTTATTAGACAAAATAAAATGTTGGCAAACATATGTTCATTCCTAACCATTAACTGATATTTATTTTGAAACTCCAAAGTCTAGAAATCACCAAATCAGTTAATCTTCAAGTTTTCTTACAGTTCTGGGAAACTAGGCTCCTAGATATCAAAGGAATTTATCTGTGAAGACCATTCAGTAGACACAAGCAGAATGTTACCCAGGAAACCTCAATACATAGCTTTGAACAGTTCATATTTTATACAGATGTCCAATTCTTGTCCCTTAGGAAATTAAAGTCTAGATAGAACAGAGATGCAGATTGTTGTCACCCAGCACACAGAAGATAGGATAGAAATATTAATATAGTATACAGATTAATAATAAGCTTCTTATAGAATATAATTTAGGGCTTGGATGAGAGGCAGGACAAAAACCATGATATGATATATGTATATGTGTGTGTTGGGGGTCTATTTGCAAAGAATAGTTTTGGAGAGATCTATACTCCGAAACTAGACCAAAGGACCAAACAATCCTGATCATCTTGGAGTCATCTAGGCCTGTTTGTAACTCTTAAAGTATTATTGAATCTTTTCTCTGATGGCCTGTGATTGGATGTGACCATAGAATTTCAATGGCTAGATGAGAGAAATGGTTTTTATCAGGAATTCAAAAAACAAGTGCTTTGTTTTGTTGGCTTCTATTTCAATAGTACATATAGGTTCTGATGAAAACATTAAACACTGCTTAAGGTAACTAGGCCACCACATGATTATAGAAAAGTTCAATCAGTAAGCAAAAATTGTGAAAATTTGTAATTAGCAGATTCCCATTATGTACCCTAGTCCATCCTTAGTCACAGGAGTAGGTATTATTGATAGGTACATTAATTATAGGTGTCTAGTTAGTAAATGATTTATTTTATTGAAATAATCTTCCACTGGTCCCAATTTATAATATGGCTCCTAAAAGTGCATTTACTTATAAGCCAGGGGATGTTTAAGGCCTTGGGAAAACAAATCAGATTTATTGTTAAAAATATATAATTTGTTTTGATTCTCAATCAACCATTAGCAAATGAACTAATGGCTTTGCAAGGTAAATATTTCCTGAAGGAGATGGCTAAGAAACTGTTAATAACTAGGGAAACAAATTACTAAACAGAGAATGAAAACATACTTTACTGTGACAAATAAAAGTATTTATTTTTGACATTCTTCCAGAGAATAGCATATGATTTCAGTGTGTAGAGCCTGAGTTGATTTATTGTTAAAATTATTTCACAGCTATTTATTGAGTGCTTACTAAGTACCTGGGATTGGGGATGCAAAGATAAAAGACTTTGGTTACTAGGCTGAAAGCATCTCTAAGTGGTGCTCAGTACACATTTAAAAATTAAAAGAATTTTGGCTGGAACTTACACCACAGTGCGTGTGCACATGCGCACACGCACACGCACATGCACACGCACATACACACACATTTTAAAGCAGTGGTCTCTAACCTTTTTGACACTAGGGATCAGTTTCATGGAAGAAAATTTTTCCACAAATGGCGGGGAGGAGGATGGTTTGGGGATGATTCAAGCACATTACATTTCCATCTCAGATCCTTAGGCATTAGATTCACATAAGAAGTATACAACCTAGATACCTTGCATGCACAGTTTACATTTGGGGTTGGTGCACCTATGAGAATCTACTGCTGCTGTTAATCTGACAGGAGGTGGAATGCAGGTGGTAATGCCATCCAGTGACAGGGAATGGCTATAAATACAGACGGAGTTTAGCTGACTCACCAGCCACACACATCCTGCTGTGCAGCAGGTTCCTAACAGACCACAGACTACCACCAGTCCATGGCCCCAGGGGTTGAGGACTGCAGTTTTAAAGGATGTCAGTATGTTAGAAATTCTCAGGAACTGAAGGAACTAGGTCTCAGGGCTGGCAACAACATCTAATACTTCACTGTGTAACAGCTTGATTTTAAAAATCACCTTTAAACAATATGACTTGGATTTTCCTTCTCCATTAGCCTAATTTCATGCAGTCCTATTTCTATAAGGTCTTCATGGCACTTTCCAGTGTAATGCAACATAATTTTTGGATTTCTTGGATGCTTTAGGTTGGCAGAGGCTCTTCAGGCAATCTCTGTTGAAGGTCACTGCTCCAGCCCTTTTTAGATTTGCTAATCCTATCTAGGCAGAGGGAAGGGGAGACAGGTTGCTGTTACAGCATTTGGGGGGGCTCCTAGACTGCCCCTTGTGTATCCTCTGGGGAACACCCTTGCTTTGCATTTTAGAGTTTAGCTTGTTTAATACCAAGGAGGTCTCAGGCCTCTCCTGGATGCTCACACTACTTGAAGTAGTTCTCTTCATCTGCCAAGTAGAAGGCCCATTTGTTCCAGAAAGCTGAAAGAGGGGCCCAGCAAACTATGCCTGCCCTCGAGTTTTAGAAGGGGATGCAGAGCTTAATCTCTGAGCTGTTGTGTCTTGGGGCTTGATGAGCAAGGGAGGGTCTTATGGCTTTCTTTGTTCCCCAGCATCCAGCAGCTACTGCCACGAGACTGGTTTTGACTGAGGCCACAGTGAACCTCCTACAGTGTCACTCTGTTCTTCTCTGGCACCATATGGGAACACTTCCCTGCAGAAGGGTTAAGCCCAAGGATTGACCTTGAGGAGCGGCTGGAGGAGCAGCTCTGCTTGTGCAGTGTATAGAGTACTCAAGCAGTGGCACAAATGGGCACAAAGCTGACTAGCCAAGCACGGTTGAAGTTGCTTGGACTTGGCCAAAGCCAGCTGTGTTTTGAAGCTTCCTGAGACCTTATGCTTTGGTTGCAGGGAGCGCACAGAAGACCCAGGCACAGATTGGTCCCTTTTGTCCCTTGGAGAAGCCCTTTTAACTGGTCACTCTGTTTTCCCTCTGGCCACTCTATCCTCTTTGGAGGTGAGAAGACACTTTTGTGTGGCTGCTCAGCCCGTTGCAGAGGTCTAGGCTTTTTTCTGTTCACGGAGTCTGCTTCTGAGCTCTAAGCTTTGGCAGAAATCACCATCGGGAGACCCATTTACGACTTAGCCACCCTGCCTATTGCTGCTTGAACCCAAAGGGAAAGGCCCCTGGGCGGACCATATGCCTACTGCTGTCAGGACAAACAAGTGCCGGGCTAGTGCCTACTCCTTACCCCAGTGCGGCACGGGACAGTGCAGGGGCTTTCGCGTCTGGGTTAGAGCTGGAACCACCCTCCCTAGAGGAGAGAAACAAAAAACGTCCCGCCCTATACCCTAGAAGTTTCAATATTTCTGTTTGGATCCCTCCCTCCGCTTTCTGACCCTAGAGGGTTAAATGGGGGAGGGGGTCCAACGCCATCCTCTCCTCCTCCTTTCCGCCTCCCCCGCTCGCCTTACCTTTAAAAAGTTAAAAAATGTCTGCAGTGGAAATCTGTTAAAGGGGCGGTGCTGGTGTACGAGCTCTCTTGGCACGAGTCGCTGAGAAGGCTGGCTAGGGGCGTGAGTTCGCTCCACCAGCACCAAAACACTGAAAAAATTGAGAGAGAGAGAAAGAGAGAGAGATCAGAGGTGGTGGTAGGGGGGAGCAGGCAGACTCACACTTTAGATAAGGACAATTAGTCACTAGCAAAACTCAGTAGGAAGAGAGGTTTGAAGTCAGAGAGATTGAATGAGGGAGCTCTGTGCCTTCCCTGAAGCCATGCCCTCCAGCAACTCCCGCCCCTCTGCGTGCCTAGCCCCCGGGGCTCTCTACTTGGCTCTTTTGCTCCATCTCTCCCTTTCCTCCCAAGCTGGAGACAGGAGATCCTTGCCTGTAGACAGAGCTCCAGGTTTGAAGGAAAAGACCCTGATTCTACTTGATGTGAGCACCAAGAACCCAGTCAGGACAGTCAGTGAGAACTTCCTCTCTCTGCAGCTGGATCCGTCCATCATTCATGATGGCTGGCTCGATTTCTTAAGGTAAGGCAGGGGCTTCGATGGATCATTTTGAATTTTTTTAGTAACACCCCCAATCCCTTCCTACACTCCACTCAAAAAGGGGAAGAAAAGAAGAAGAAGAAGAAGAAGAAGAAGAAGAAGAAGAAGAAGAAGAAGAAGAAGAAGAAGAAGCAGCCGCCGCTGCCACTGCCAAAGCCAAGAGAATCTCTCAAAGAGAAGAATGGTTTTCCTTCTCTTGCAATATTTGCTGAGGCTGTAACTAGTGATTGAGAAAAGCAGTGTTTTCTATTAAGATGCACATGTTTGCAATGCAGAAGGCATTTCAGAAACTTATCAGTTATGACTGAAAAAATGTTGTGCTTACATATATCCACAATTAGCCTCCCCTTCTCCTTCTGAAAAAGAAAAGAGGTTCAGGTCAGTTACAAATCTAAGAAAAGGTCTTCAGCAACAAAGACCCCAAAGAAATAAGTGTGTGTGAGTGAGAGAGAGAGAGAGAAAGAGAAGAGAGAGTTCATATGTGTCTGTGAGTGTTCAAGCCGGAATTGCATGAAAGTGGAATTTTCCACGGAAAGATCGTTTTGTCAGTTCTCTCTCACTCCCAGACCGAAAACGAATTGAAGGAAAGACTTGAGAGGTAGGCAAGCTGGATCCGAGTTTTAAAATTTTATTTTATATCCTCTGTTGTCATCGCCAGACTTCAGGACTTTGTAAGGCACTTTTTATAGAAGGAATCCCACCCCTCCCCCCAGTTTCTCCTCCTCCTCCTCAAATCTCTTGCGGTAACTGCATACTTCAGTTTTTCTTTAAAAAAAATTCTCGCTGGGTCATAGCATTTATAAGGGGAACTGTGAGGGTCTTAGAAATACTCCAGAGATGTTTCAGAGGTCTGAACCCGGCACCGGCCGATTAACAAACTAGGAGGTTTGTGATCTGTAGGGCTTGGAATCTAACTGGGCTCACCCTCTCCCGGCTTGTCACAGTTTAGCAGTTAGGCAACCGCGATCCTTTCCCATCAGGACAGAGTTGCAGTGTAAATAAATAAATAAATAAATTGTATGCAATGTCCAATCCAAGTGTTGGGTTTTTAACAATTTCCTCCAAGTTGGAGCCTCAGCTGTGGCTACCCCCAGGCCTGAGCGCTCTCAGTCCTACTCTGCCCGGAGGCCGAGTCTACTGCGCGTCTTTCGTGAGTATTTTTCAATTCGAGCTTTGCTTCTTGGCATGCGGCCGCCCGTGAGCCCTCTGAGTGTCCCCCTGACCGCGGCGGGGTCTGAGGACGCGCAGGTAGCCGGAGGCGCCACGTGGAGCGCTCCTTCCACGTGAAAAGAACGTAGCCGGAGTTTTGAGTGGTTGTCGCCGCCACGGCTGAGGCTGTTTCGGTTCTCTGCGGGTGCAGCCACTAGAAAGGCGGAACAGCTCCGCGCGGCCAGGTTTCTGCTCTAAAACTTCTTTGCCGCAGAGCTTGTCTGAAGGTCGTCCGAAGGTGGAGTGCTGCTGGGGTTTTCCGAAATGCACGCCCTACTTTCATTGCATTCCTCCAGCTTCATAAACTCCTCCGGGTTTCTTACTTCCTTTAGAAAATCAGCCTGTTCGCGCTAAATGTTTGCTGCCTCAGAAAAGATTCGGGAAGGCAGCTTTTCGGGAAAGAAGCTTGGCGGGGCGCATTTGCATTGGCTGTGCAGGCTTCCGGATGGAAGGTTGTTGGAAATGCCCTTCCTGCGGGACAAGATTCGCGCAGACATCTGTTCGGCCCATGCTACACCTCTACTGCGCCCGCCTAAGTCAAAACCACCCCATTCACTACACGATCTCTGGGTGGCCACGTCCTCTTTTCAAAAACTCTCTAAGATAGGAGTCAACGGTGTCTTCTTTCTCGAATACATATTCTTTATGATGCTCTTTACTTTCTACATTTGGATTTGGATTTTCAGAACCGAACCAGCAAAGCTTTGAAAATAATTTACAGACTCGGAACTCAATAGCTGATCACGTTTTATCAGCACGTAGATTTTTCCTTCCCTACTCTTTTCCAAACATAGCAGTTTGGCTTTAAAGCAACCTACAGATGAAAATCCCGAACTTAATTACATGTAAACGCTGTATTGTTCTGGTGCTTCTTGAGTTTCCTCAGACCCGCTGAGCAACAAACTTCACTTTACCCAGCGCTTCCAAATGGCCTCAAAGGGAAAGAAAAAAAATGGAGCCCAGTGGGGGTGGGAAGGAGGAGATGAGGATGTAACTGTCTTGAGATTAGCCAAAGTGGCTTTGCTTTTATTGTTAGGGGGTCGTTGGGGGAAGCGTTCTTGGAAAGGCAAGGATTTACCCAGGAAACTCTCAACCCCGAATTTGGGAAACAATGAGTTTGTTACAATGTAGTGAAAAAGGAAAAATCAATCCAGGCATTAAAAGAAAAGAAAAGCAGATTCCACCTGACCTTGGGCGTCCTATTCAGCGATTGCGGGGCTCCTCAGGCCATAGAGGCAGTGCCAGCTTTCCTCGTAGAAGTTTGGCAATGGTTGGAAGCCGGCGGTCTGTGCGCTTTGAGCGTCTCCGCCAGGAGCGCTTTTCTGGCAGTGGCAGAAGCCGGGCAACTGCGACTTGGCGCCGCGTTAGCAGCACGTATCCTCCAATCCCATACACACACCCTGTGAACGAAGACCATCTCTAAACCCTTTGGAAATGGTCTGGATATCTGCAGGAGAGGTCCGCTGCGGATGGCCGGGCGCAGGAGGCGTAGCCCCCGGGGAGCTGGGTGGCCGAGGGCTGGGCTGGGTGGGGTGCAGGGCGCCCGAGAGACGTTGCAGAGCGGCGGGGGCTAGTGTGGACCGTGGGCTGGGGAGGACGCAGAGCCCCTGGCCCCGGCTAGGTCACCTGCAGAGAATGGGAAGTGGGCCCTGCTAGGTCCCCCAAGCACTCTCCCCTTCTCCCGGGATCCTTTTCTCTTCTCTTTCTCTACCTCTGCAGCTCCAAGCGTCTGGTGACCTTAGCCCGGGGACTTTCTCCCGCCTTTCTGCGCTTCGGGGGCAAAAGAACCGACTTCCTGCAGTTCCAGAACCTGAGGAACCCGGCGAAAAGCCGCGGGGGCCCCGGCCCGGATTACTATCTCAAAAACTATGAGGATGGTGAGAAACTTGATTACCATTCTTGCAGAGTGGGGGAAAAGCTGGGGAGCGGAAGAGAGCACCCTGTGTGTGTGTGTGTGTGTGTGTGGTCTGTGTGCACTGGAGAGGCACATTTGGAGGAGAGCCTGGTTGAAGCTCCCCTGAAAAGCGGGAAGCTACGCGCGAGAGGACACCGGAACGTGGGACTCTGACGTGATTAGGAAAAAGGCGCTCATTAAATTGTCCCCATTCCAGCGGTCCGCGTGTCTCTGGTCAGCTAAATCTTGGAGGCTGAGAACTGGAAGCCAGAACTGGCAGGGGGTTCCAGGGGCGAGAAGATGCAGCAAGTTTCTTGACAAAATTTAGACAGGTTCATAGGTTACTAAGGGATTAGAGTCAAGTTTCATTCCAAAAATTGTAGGCAAAAGTGTCTTTTTGTTTTTATTTTTCGCCTTCCTGGGATGAGGATACAGAGAGATTAATCCTTTTTTTTTTTTTAAATCCAATCTTAAAGTTTTAAAAAATGATCCTTTTAGATTGATCCTTCCTTAAGGAAAACTTGAAAGTCCCCAAAGTGGGGTCTCCTTCAGACTGGCTAATCTCAGAATCGCATTTTTTTCTTTCTGTTTTTAAATGGGATTATAAATGCCAGCCTTCTTTCCTGCCAGGATCAGATGAATTAAGTGTTGGGTGTTTAAACTCGAAATCCTTTGGTAGTGTGAGAATCCGATCTTTTTTTTTATTTGAACAGTCTCAATTTTACTAGAGAAAAAATGAAAGTGCTATTTAAAAATTTTTGCTTAAAAGATTTGATGTTCATATCTATGAAATTTGTGTTTGAGTAGAGGGACACACTTTCAAAGGGAAATGATGGGCATTGGTGTATCTTTAGCTACTGTTAAGATTGAAAAGGAGAAGCTTTAGTATCCATTCCCAGAAGGCTATTACTGACCTGCCTTTTCTTCTCATAAGTAAGCTACAGTTTTGTTTTTAAAGGGCTTAGGGGCAGGTTTTCAAACCCCCCTGGATTTTGTTACATCTTGTACTTACAAATCAGCTAAATGAGGAAATGTTCTTGTATTTTCTGGGACTTTCATTGATTAGGACTTCTGGAGAGGTATTGGAATCTATTTTAAGGGTATATGAGGAAATGTTTTTTACAGTGCCAGAATAAAGAACGAGGGCCAGGCTGAGGCTTCTTGAATTTGAAGCGGCATGACTAGGACTTACTTTTTTATAATGTATTTAAAAGCATGCAGGTGTTTAAGGCTGTATCTTTTCAAAGGTAAAAGTCATTGCCTTTAAAATGGGAGCAGATTTTGGTGTCACTCAGTGTACATGCTGAAACCTGATAGTAATTTGACTTAGCACATTTTAGCTTCTAGGATTCCTGTCAGCTTTGTGATCAGACACAGAAGGGAGAATATTAATGGTTGTCCTGATGAGATTGTTCTTTTTCTAATCCATTTGTACTACTTAAATTCTCAGGAATTCCTGGGGGAAAAGACTATTATAAATTTAGAAATTGGCTTATTTTCCCTAACCTTGTATCTGGGATTATATTACTGATTGATTTATAACATGAGAGCTGCTTAAATGAAGGCTATAATTTGTTTTCCTTTGTAAAAGGGGAAACAGGGCACAAAGGAGAGAAAAGAAATTAGTAGAAGGCTGTGCTCCCCTCACCCCCAATTTAACAGAATTAAAAAATTCAGAAATGGAAATGATCTAAGAGATCATCTTCTGTCCTACCACTTCAGGGGCCCCTCTAGGATCATTCATTACGGACTTTTTTTCTTATTTTGTCCAACTTGGTATTAAATATCTCTAGGAATGTAGTTTTCACCACTCTGAGGGACAGAGTTCTATCCCACAGGTTTTTGCCAAAAAATTATTCCTGAATTTTCTCTTTATAAATATTTACAGTTATTTGTAATAATTTACAATTATTCTTATTTTCATTTTTTAAACCACTACCTTCCAAATACTTTCATCTTTGGTATGGGTGTTAGCTTCATAAAATGGCTTTCTCATAGCTGTTTTTTATCAAGAATACCTGGACCTAAATCTTTTAAAATTTTCTTTAAAGTCAGTCCTTCTAGACACTAATCTGTTTTATTACTCCTAGCTGAACTCCTTTTAATTTATGTTTCCCTGGTAATAAGATGCTCTGAACTATATCAGTATTTGAGGCCTTAGCAGTGTTAAAGAGAATAGAATGGCCTATTCCTGCCCTTTGATGCTCACATACCCTTAAATCACCCATACTGTCTTTGTTGTTGCATGTCGCTTTGCAGAATTTAAGGCAAAAATGTTTTTGGTATAGTTTTAACAGTATTGCAAATATTATAATTCAGTTGTCACTTTTTGTCTAGTCGTAACTGTTATCATCAAGAACATCTTAAGATAATTAGATTTCTTAGTAAATGGCCCTGTAATAAGCACTTGTGCATAAAGACACCTTATTAAAAGTGTATTTCTTTAAACATAATACAGAATAACAACATACATTTTGAGTAATAAGATAGACCTACTGGCATGTTATGAAACAATGATAGGATAATGAGAAAATGGAATTTGAAAACCTGCATCGTAAGGCCGGCTCCATCACTTAAGGAATGTGTGGCCCTGGGTTTACTGTTTCTCTATAATATGTGGATATTGATACTACTTGCTGTACATTGCTTTCCCTGAGGATTCTAGGAGGTAATGTTTATAAAAATACTTTGTTGACTGAAAAACAAAAGAAAGATACTTTTATTAAAGGCAACGTCAGGAAATTTGTAACATGTGCATGTATATTTCATGTATCCCAGCGGGATTAAGAAGTGAGTAAGATTAGATGAGAAAGAGGCAGATTTAGGAAATCATTTGAGAGGATTGAGAATATGTAGGGAGAGTTATCTTTAAGGAACAGAGAATAGAACTTAAGGTGATTTTTTTTTAATGTATGGATGTGAATGGTAATGAGAGAAGAGTTCAATCTTTAGTTTTGTTAGATACTAACATTAAAATGAACTGATAGTTCCAGGTTGGGCAAAGAAACACATTTTTCTGGTTGATTCATGTATATTGCTACCTGATGTGATTTGTTATTGTTGTTTCTCTCTGAATTATTTGTTTGTTTGTTATTTATTTATTTCCAAAGTCTTACTCTCTTGTCCAGGCTAAGGTGCAGTATACTGTAGCCTCAAACTCCTGTGCTTAAGTGATTCTGCTTCAGCCTCCCCAGGAACTGGGGCTACACGTGCATACCACCATACCCAGCTATTTATTTTATTTTATTTCTTGTAGAGACAGAGTGTTGCTTGTTGCTTAGGCTGGTCTTGAACTCTTGGGCTCAGGTGATCCTCCTGCTGGGATTACAGGTGTGAGCCACTAGGCCCAGACTCCTTGAATTAATAATGCAATAAAAAGCTTCCATTTTTCAAACACTTTTTTGAGCATATTAATGCAAATGCACTTTATCTAACTTTGTAATATCACTTTTTACGTAACACCTTGGGAGTATCTCTGGTTACCACTATAATGTAGTTAACTATTCCACTCTGTGCTTAGACACCTTGAATTTCATGTAAATGCAATGATGATGGAGGAAGTAAAAATAGAGTTGTTATTCATATGCTAGGAATTTTACCTTTGTCTAACTTTCTTTCTGTTTTGTGTAATGTTATACTTTACTTGCTCCCAACAAAGAAATCTTGGCTTAATCTTCTGTTCTTAAATTGATTTTTTTCTAGTCTGTACTTCTTTATTATATATTCAGTGTGCCTTATTTGTTTGTCCACTTCTTTATGGCCATAACAGTATCTTTAATGAAGATGTACATGTCACTCTTTTGCTAAAAAAATTGGGTATTTTTGGATTGCTTGTAAAAATGTTCAAACTCCTTAACTTGACATTCAAAAACCTTTCACATTTCTGTCTCAGCTTACTTTTCTACCCTGCATTTCCATATGCCTATTATTATAGCCCTATTTAGTTATTCACTGTCTCCTTTAAAGTACCCCATACCTTTGTTCAGCTAGCATACCACTGCCTTGAATGTCTTTCTCTGGGCTCTGTTATTAAATCACCCATCCTACCTAGTTTTTGAAGGCCCATTGCAAATGTTTCTCATTTGTACAAAACGTTTCTTGAACAGGTCTTTCCATAATGGTCTCTTCTTTCCCTAGACTTTTGTAGCTTTTATTCTTTATACTGTTTCTTGGCCCCTTCTGCCTTGTTTCACTATTTAAATTTGTCTATATCTATATTTAATTTATTTGTTTTACCTTTCCAAATAAAATGCAAGTTCTTACAGGAAGAGACTGTATCTAATTATTGTATATTCCCCAGTGTCTAGCATATATGAACCATGGTAGAACTTCAGCAAATAGTTTTGGTACATAATAGGTTAAGAACACTGTGAAAGACCGTGGGAAAATGGAAGTGATCAATGAAGAAATGGGTGAAGGCATACATGAAGATTTTATTAGGCTTCTATGAAGATTTTAGCTTGCAATATATATTCCCATAAAACCTATTACTGATGCTTATTTTTAATGACATTTTTTTCAATATCTTAATCATGTACTCCTTATTTTTTTGTTATCTAAGTAGCCTTAGTTTTATACTATGTATTAAATTATCATCCAATTGAAAGCCTTGCTTTGAAACTCCACTATTTTTTTTATTTTTTATTTTTTTAATTTTGTCTGTTTCTTCCTTGCTTTTACTTTTGCTTTTTCTGGTTAGTCTTAAGTAATTTCTATCCCTGATTTTCCAATTCCTGATATAATAATGTCTTTTCATAACTTTCAAATATCTTTTATTTTTATCCCCTAAAGATTTTTCTCTTTAGAGTTATTAAATTCTAAGTGATGAATACAAGTACACTTCAGAAACTCTAAGGAACTGTATAATTATTATTATTGTTCTCTTTTATCCAGGAAGTTTTCCTAGTTTTCACAGAGGTGTGGTGGTTAATTGTTTTCATTTCAATTTTCATTCTATCAGTCAATACTTATGACGTAAGAATAGCACAACTGCGAAAATATACATTTATCTTGAATTTATCTACCTTTCATTATCTCATTTTATTTCACATAATGTTTCTTGAAATTCAGTACATTTAACAAGTATTTAGTGATTACTTACTTTGTGTCCAGGTTCACGATGGACAAAAAAATGGCAGAATATAAAATAAATAATGATGTTATTCAAAATCCCTATTAAAACACAGCAATAATGATTGTTTTAGGCAAGATCAGCTCATCAGTGTTGAAATTAGTAGGCAAAACTTTAAAATAAAAGAGGATATTTGCATAGCTTCAAAGCATCTTCCCCATAGTATTTATTAATTTATTATCATGGTGGTTTTAGTGTATGTCATAAATTTTCTTCTCCCCTAGAATATGGGTTGGATTTAATGACTTGCTTCTAAAGAGGAGAGTCTGGAAAGGGGAAAAATAGTAATCTTACAGAGGGGAAACTGACAGATATCATTTTAATGGTGATTAAAGTCAGGAGCTGAGTCATATTTGTATCATGGATGCCTTGATATGATGCGAAGGACACTTTATCTTGAGATATTCTTTCCTCAAATCCATAACTTTCAGTATACTTGAGAAAACATCAGTCTCCAAAATAGGGATACTCTACAAGATACCTGACATGTACTCTTTAAAAGACAACATCTGTGCTACTACCGATCTGATAGAATAGTTGGTGAGGTAATATTTATACTGATAAAAGTGAAGAGTAACAGAAAAACAATATAGAATTAAGTGATAATTGGAATATAACAGTTTGCCAGGGTGTGACAGAAAAAGCAGAGGTGAATGCTGGGCAGACTGAGGTGGAGACAAGAAAAGAGGATATTTTAGCTCAAGGGAAGGAACGTGAGGCAGAGCCTTGTATGTGTTCAGGCAGGAAGGAGACCACCTTGGCTGTGTAGAAAGTACATGTTAGAAATTATCTAAGTTCATGTGCTAGAGCCATGTTGAATTCTTTTTTATAGAAGCCTATTTGCACATTTTATTCATTCAGAAATGTTTATAATTAAAAATATAAACAAACTAAAGTACATATTAAAAATTATCCCAAACTTATTATTGCTGGAATTATGTCTAGAATGAGTTTTAAGACATCCTAATGTATTTTCGTTAGCTCTAAGATATGTAATTTAAAATGAAGAAGAAAGTACATGTGTGAGAAAAAAGGTTGGTTGGGTAAATTCAGAGAAGATTATGGGAATCTTGTATTTTAGGCATAGTAATGTGGAATTGGCCCTATTGGAAAAGAGAGGCTGTTATAACTTCCTTTACTCCATTGGGGAAGGGAAGGACATATTTTCAGCATGGGCTTTCCATGACACTTGCATTCTGTAATCCTCCCTTTCTAAATCACTGGAAATGTTCATGCCTTCTAGCTAAAATATGTTGTATTAACTAGACCTGGAAGGATGTAAGTTATAAAGCATACCTTGAAAGATAGATAATTTAAAATTGCATTATTAATTATATTCTTATATTATAGGGTTATATAATAAGGATCTTAAAGATTGCTTTATAATTTTTGTTATCTTTCTTTGTAGAGTAAAAATAGCTAATATTTTATAATATTCATTTACTTACTGAGTGAGCATCCATTTTCAGGTCCTTGTTTGACACTGAGGCTGGGAAGATGAATAATGCCCAGGTATTATCATAAAATTACTTGTTACTGACCTCTAAAAGCAGTTTCTAGAGACTTTTAGGCCCAAGGAAAGCCTCAATTCCAGCTTTATCATTTGGCATTTCATGATTGGTCTGTCAGTAACTTTAGAAGGATTTCATATAATTTAGTAATTGTATTAAAGAGTATCAGTAATCACCTGGAGTTTTACATAAATCTTATTCCATCTTTTAGATTAAAAATGGATGCACATCTGTAACATCATTGAAATTTGGTACCTGGGTCCTGAATGTGAGCTGCAGTTCTCTGTACCTCTGTGAATTTGAATTTGGTATCATACAAAAATTTAGTTATCATATCATTTAGTCACAATTTATTCATTTGTGGCCATGTACATAGTGCTGGAAGTGGCAGAGATCAAGAAATACTGTTCTATTGCTTACAGAGGTGGCTTATTATTAATTTCAGTGACTCAGAAAAGACAGTAAATAAGCCTTTTAGTGTTGACTACATTTATATAACTTATCTCCTGGTCATCAGGGACAAAGGTAATCCATCAAATTTCCTGTACAAAACAAACTGTACTACTGTTGCTGATACCGAATATCATTATCTCTCCTGCTAAATTCATTTAAATTCTCTGGACTGTTCTCCCAATCCCTACTGATGGGATGGGGAAACTTCATGGGAAAAAAGCAGTTTCAAAGTTCCTGGGCCAGTTTAGCTGGCCAGTCACATGGTCTGGGCTCCTGGAGTCAGCCTCTTCTGAGAATCTTTCAGCAAAATGGATCAGATGTTAAGAATCTTATAATAACTTCACTGCTTCTTAGGGCTTTAAATTAAGCTTTCACTTGTTTCAGGCTATGAGGTGAGAGATTTAAATGTTGAGCACTGTGTGTGTGTGAGAAGGCTGGGAGGAAAGGAAGGAAGAGACAGAATAGAATATGAAAATGAGAGAATTTTATGTTTTATCCCATGCATTTGTCAATTGATGGCAATTTAGCCAAAATGAATGGACATTTCCAGACTACTGATTAGTGCTATTCAAGATATAGATACCTTGTATAAGTTTGTTGAACTCCTTTATCCTTTGGCTTTCATGATCTTGTTGAGTTCAGTCCCTTTCTTTCTTTACTTCAGTATGGTAAAAAATTGTAATTTTGGTTAATTCATAAAACATTTCAATTATGAATTATATGCCAGCCTTAGTGCTAGATGTTGGTGCTGCTAAGAGGTCTAAAACATGACCTGTACTGCAAAATTCTGTAGTCTTATATATTCTGTGTAATTTCATAATCATCTCTAAGCTTTAATCAGACTAATCTTTGTTTAGTCATTCTGCTTCTTCCCTTCACATATACCATACCATTGAACACACATCTCCCCTCTCCAAATTGAAAATTTTACTTGTCCTTTAAAGCTTTAACTCTCCTCTTTCATTAAGTTTTTTGCTATGTCAATCCACACTAATCTCTCCCTCTTTCTCTGAATTTTTCCAAAATTCTTCTCTGACTATGCAATCTAATTTAGTGCAAGTGCCTGGAATTTATGTTTGATTGGCGTAAGTAGATCCTTTTTGACCCTAGGACTTTATAGTCAAAACACATTGGCAATGATAACGCATGTACACACACAACCATATAGATATAACCATCATCATACTGCATGGAATAGGCACATTAAGTCAAGCTAAGGATTATGTTGTTTAAAAAACTAAGTGCACGTGTTTTGTTTTTTGTGTGGTGAATAATGAAGAGTGAAAGATAGAAGCTGCATATTTAGAAACAATGGGGTACATGTATGTGTCTATAAGTTTGTGCTGAGGGAGTTGTGGGTTAAACCAGTATCTTATTTTCATTTGCTTTGGAAAGCCAAAAATGCCTTAGAAGTATGGAAAGTGAAGTTGGAAAGCTGAGAAAAGGTAAAAGATGTGGTGTATTACCTCTAAAATACTGTGGAAGACTGGATGTTTCTTGGTAGCTTATTAATAGTAATACTATAATAACTATATTACCTAACATTAGAGTGCTTATTATTTTTTTTTTTTTTTTGAGACAGAGTCTCAAACTGTTACCCTGTACAGAGTGCTGTGGCATCATAGCTCAAAGCAACCTCCAATTCCTGGGCTCAAGCGAGTCTCCTGCCTCTGCCTCCCAAGTAGCTGGGACTACAGGAGCCCGCCACAATGCTCGGCCATTTTTTGGTTGCAGCTGTCATTGTTGTTTGGCGGACCCAGGCAGGATTCGAACCCGCCAGCTCAGGTGTACCCACTGAGCCACAGGCACCGAGCCATTCCTGGTGATCCCTATACTTTTTATTATGTAAAAATTATGTAAATTCTTCTAGTATTCCCAAACATTCACATTTATTTTTGTAAGTCATTGTCTATTTATAAAAATTTTCTTTTCTTCCAGATATGCTATTGTTGTTGCATGTACAACAAATGCTCTGAGACCTCCTATGCCTGGAATCTTTTACTTAGAATTCATGTATTTCTATGCTAGTGGAAAGAGCCTCACTTATGGCTCGTTTGGAATATTCTTTCACTCAGTGTTGTAGTTATGAAACCAAATGTTGATCTTCTATCCTTTCCTTTTATGTGAACTATTTTTGTTTTCTTTCTGTGAGATCGTCACTGGTATTCTGAAATTTCACTAGCAATGTGTTTGGCAGAATTTATGTCTTTCAAAAATTTTTTCAGCCAGCCTCTTTAGTCTGAGCTGTATTTGACTCACTTTTGACTCCTGCAGAGTATCCCCCACGTTTCAGCTGTAGCTATGGTAGCAAGTGTCCTGGTTTCCTGGCCTCATCTCACCTCGGGTGTCTATTGCATCTCTCGGCATTTTTGTTTTAGGAAAATAGTTTATTCAGCTTGCCTAGGGCAGCCAGAAGTTTTAGGAGTTAAACCCCCAAAAGCTACCCTTGGAGTCAGTGAATATAGGTTCCAGGCTTCTGTCCTTAGAGAGAAAAGCTGTATGCATGTTCTACAGAGGTCTTTAGGATCCCCAGTGGGAATGAGTCTCATTTGTTCAATAACAAGCCATTTTCTCCCTGCACAGTTTAATTCAGCCCTTCACTTATGCTTCCTGGGATCACCTGCACACAGGTGTTGATCTCAGGTGCTGTCTTGTGGGAGATGCAAACTATAAGATTTATATCATACACGTATCTTTCTCTACGTGCATAGGCTTTACTGGATATTATTTTTATAAATAGGCTTTCTTTCCATTCTCATTATTCTTTTCTTCAAAAGCTCCTGTTAAAGAGAAATTGTTACTTTTAAGTTTTACCCTTTATATTGATTATTTTTCTCATATTTTACTTCTAGCTATCTTTTCTCAAACATTTCTGGAAGAATTTCTTGCCTCAATTTTCCGACTCACTAATTTTTACTTTGCCAGTAGCTCATGAGAATTTTAATTACAAATGAATAGCTGATGTAAGGTCTGACATAATATAATTTGTACTGTTAATGTTATTTGAAAAATAATCATTTGTCAAATAGAAAAATTATGTGACTAAATTTATTATTTGTCAAAAAGATGATTAACATCTCAATTTCTTAGATCACTTAAAAAATTAGACATTCATAATCACCATAATTTTTTCATGTTTTTAATTAATACAGAGATTTCAGAATTTTCCCCCCTGTATTCTATTATGTATTCTTCAAACATACAGAAACACACATACAAATGTTATATATACCGATATGTACATACGCTGAAGTTTTTCTTGATCCTTGACAATTTTTTTGACTATCACAAAAGTGATTCCCTACCGTTATGGTGGAATCATTTTTAGGTGAGATCCCATTTGGGGGCGAGTTCCTATTGTGTAGGAACGCAATACATATAATTTGAATTTAAAAAAGCTACTTGTATGTGTCACACTGTTGTTATTTTGTCAACTAGAAGCTCAAAAAAATGTCCTATTTGATGGATACAAGCAATTAATTGAAGTAGCTATTTTCCTTTATATGATACCACTTTGACATTGTAGAGCACTGTTACTTTCTTCATGCATTTCTGAATTCTATGTCATGCTATAATCTGTTTTGATTCAATACAGATTTTCATGAAATATCTCAGTAAATTGGACTTGAATATCTTCATATTTTACTAAAAATTTTCAAGCTCATGTTTTAAACCTTGGTGAACTCACAACTCTGCCATACGTAATGGCAGTAAAGTCAAGATTTAAAAGATATATGTTTACAGCTACACTTAGAAAATTGTATAAAGAACATCTTGGCATTGAATTTTACTGGCAAATTTTATATGGGATGAATTAAATGTATCGCATGTAACTATTTCTGTTCCAAATGGCTTTGTGCTGTCTCCATCCATGAAACCTGTGGTCATAAGGGCATCTTTACAATTCATATACTCAAGAGCCTTAGTTTAGCATTCATTTTGAAAATGAAATTCTGCTAGGTGTAGGCCATTTTATACTTGGTCATATGAAGGCCAACTTTTGTACCATGGCAAAAGAATGGATCAGATGGGATTTGAACTAAGAAACCTGGGATGCCCCAGTTTTCAACCTTTCCTTTTATCTATACAGATCTCACCATTCCCCTAATTTAAATTCTCCATTCTGGTTTAAGCAAAGGTGAAAGTACAAGTTTAGCTAAAGGGGAACTGTACTTAGTTTGGTATAGATTCACTTACACGGTATGTTAAATATGAAAAATGAACACAGCGATAATAATCACTTGGTTATTGCAAATTTTCTATGCAACTCAGGGAAATACTTCAAAAAGAAGGATTCTCGGGGTAATTTCTATTGAAAACCTGAATAAATAATCTTTGTCCTGCATTTTTAGGTTAAAAAATGAGTTTCAACTAAAAATATGCCCCACACAGGCATTTTACCCTAGGTTGAAAAATGCACTTAATTATCTTTAGAATATTTCCTTTCAAATCTGCCCCCTGAGATTCATTCTAAACTTGTCACAGAAAGGTCAGGTCTCCGTAGTGTTTGTGGATACCTGGCTCCACTTAAAGAGTTTAAAAGTCAAAGAAGAGAAAGAGGATGGAAATACTACTTCTTTCTTGTAAAATAGCTCTTTTAGAAAATAAATTTATCTCAAAATAAAGTACAGGTAATTTTCACTTATTGAATGCTCAAAATTTGAAATAAACATTTCCAACTGGGAAATTATATGTTATTAAACAATTAACAAAAGCACTCTACTATGAGAAACTTATACTATGAATCACCCAAAAATCAGTCTGTTGAAAAATGATAAAAGATGTGGACTAAAATAAAATCCTAAGGCTCCCCCTATAAGCAGCTGACTGCCTGGACCCCCTCTTGGCCAAGGGGATCCCTAAAACGGAGTTGCTGGTCAAGAGATCATGCTCCCTGCCCTCCTTAAAGACCTCCTCTGTAAGTCATTAACGAGACCTCAAGACCTACCTGCATGTCCTCAATATCCATAACAAACCACTTGAGTCTGTCCAATACTTTATCTCTAATTAACAGACCCTTTATCTTAAGCATTCCTCTTCACTGGCTCTTGGTCTTTTGGACAAAGCCTAACTCTGTCAGGAACAAGCTTTAAACCACCTATGATATGTAAGCCTCTCCCCCTTCCAGATGCCCCACCTTTCTGGGACAAACCAACGTGAGTTTTCCATGTTTTGATTTCTAACTTCACCTGTAATTCTTTTTGCCCTAAAATCTCTAAAACCAGACGATAATTCACCACTGCGAGTCCACTTGCTCAGGGATTCTTGGGTGTAGCTCTGGGTCATGGTCCTCCAATTTGGCTCAGAATAATCCTCTTTAAATTATTTTACCGAATTTGGCTTCTTTTCCATCAACAAATGTTACTGAATGAAAATCCATTTTTACCCTTATCATACAATTACAAATCCAGGTCAGATTCATAGAGAAGATAGTGTATAATTATCCAACTGCATCACCAATTTTTTTTTTAATTGAAAAACTTAAAGTTGTTGAAATAAGTAAGCTACAAATAAGATTTGTCACTAGGAAAGTTAACACTCAACACCAATCAGCTCTACTGGCTGCTAATTGTAGACATTAGAAAATAACTATGGCCACCCATATAGAAAATGAATTTAGAGATAAACGAATTGGCTCACAGAAACAATGAGAAGTTTAGTGAAACAGAATCTGAAATTTTGAAGTAAGCAGAAGTTAGGCCGCTCAGTGACAGTATGGTTGGAATGCTTGTATCGTCATTGGTGTTACTGGACATTTGTCAATGTCACGCCTCTCAGTTGCTACGGAGATGCCAGGAGAGTCTGACAGTGCTGCGTCTTTGTCTCCCACCTTCTGGTGTCATCACTGTGGGTGGTGGCATTTTATCCACTCTGCCTCCACTATTTGCCGGTGACCCAGCTGAGAAGGAGATGCCTGGCTTCAAAGTTCATTATGTGGAGTTTTTTAAAACAAAAATAGCCCCTCATGTGCTTGCTGGCAGATGTCTGCTCAAGCACAATTTTTTTTTTCCATAGCACACAAATAGCCAATTTAGCAATACTAAAATTTTGGTGAATTTAGGAGGCTAAAGAGATCAACGATTGGATAATTTCTTCACCATTTTATCATATTTGCAGTTAAGTTATTTAATTTTGGTAAATAAGGGGAAAGAGGGGACAAAGAATTGCCTGACATTTAAATACCTTTTTGTTGGTTAGTCTCAGCAGTGGACAGAACCTCTGGGTTTAGTTCAGCATGTTCGCAGTCCCGTGAGTTACCCTGAGGACTATGAAATGAATGTCAAGTATGATCTAGGATCTATGCTTTTTTAATGTCAGCATGGTTTTTAGTCATCTATCTGTGCCCCTCACTTTTTGAATATAAGTAATAGTTTAATGACCAATGGCCCATTTCAGAGTTTCAAAGTTTTGCTTATTTCTATACCATTTACTTCTGAGCTTTCTTAATTCCTACTTTTTGGCCTCACCTCTAAATTCTATATGTAAGCTAAAGAAATAAGAGATGGAGCGGCACCTGTGGCTCAGTGAGGAGGGCGCCAGCCCCATATACCAAGGGTGGTGGGTTCAAACTGCAACAAAAAAAAATAGCTGGGCGCTGTGGCAGGCGCCTGTAGTCCCAGCTACTCGGGAGGCTGAGGCAAGAGAATCGCCTAAGCCCAAGAGCTGGAGGTTGCTGTGAGCTGTGCCACCATGGTACTGTACCAAGGGTGACAAAGTGAGACTCTATCTCTTAAAAAAAAAAAAGAAGAAGAGATGGAAGGATAGACAGATAGAGAGAGACAGACTGACAGATAAATAGGAAACTTAGCACCTAATATCACAAAACTCATAGTTATTGGATTGGTACTAATTTTTTCCAGGTTTCCTAATGTTTTCTAAAGAAAGTTACCTTCATGAATTCTTACTAAGAATTTCTATCCAATTTTCCAATGCTTTGTGAAACAACCCAGAAGTTTGTACATGTTTGTATATTTTTCACTTTCCAAGAAATCATAAAAGTAATGCAGATTCACTCTTTCAGCTTCTCAAACTGATTTTTAAAGTTTATCTATTATAATTGTTATTTATATCAAATAGAATCTTGACAATGACATTAACTGTTCAAAAACCTAACTTCATTCAGCAGTGTCTGAATAACCTCTGGCAGAAAGTAAGGACATTTGACAATACTTTTTTTTTTTTTAATGTTTTCTACCTCATAGATTGAAATTATGTGAGAGCAATGTCTGATACCAGTGCAGAAATAGGCACCTATAGCTACAATGCCGGAGAGCATGGCAAATAAAAATCTATTGACTTAGCTAACCTTTCAAGGACAAAAACTTTTCTAATGACCTCTGGGGAGAAAAAAAGAAAAGAGAAGAGAAGAAACAAATTCTGTAGGAAAAGTACCAGAGTCTAGGAAAAGTTTTTTCTTTTCAGACCTTAGAAAAATATGTCATCTAGATTCAGAAGCAGAACAGAGTTTTGTTTTTCTTTAACTGAAATAATAAATGCAGATGGCTTGAGCATTAGAACAAATCCTTCCCAAGTTCCACGTTCACCCCTTGCATGACCAAGGACATCTTTAGTTGATTGTCAGAGATAATGTGTTTTAACCCTAAATACCTATCCATACATCTTTTAGACATGGAACATAACTTTATGACTAAGATGGGCTTTTACCGAACTCATTGTAAATATGGAATACTGTTCATGAAGATTACGATATTCTTTTACAGATATGAGCTTCTTCATATTGTTTTCTCCAAAGGAATAAAGTGTAAGTCCACTGCATCTCCAATGTCCCACTCAATTAGAATGGGACTCTCTCTCTTTTCTTTTCTTTTTTGTTTTTTTTTTTTTTTGAGATAGAGTCTCAGTATGTCACCCTTGGTAGAGTGCTGTGGCATCACAGCTCACAGCAACCTCAAACTCTTGGGCTTAAGCAATTGTCTCACCTCAGCCTCCCAAATAGCTGGGACTACAGGCGCCCACCACAACACCCAGCTATGTTTTTTTTGCAGTTGTCATTGTTGTTTAGCTGGTCCAGGCCAGGCTTGAACCTGCTAGCCTCAGTGCATGTGACTGGCACCGTAACCACTGCTATGGGCACAGAGACCGAAGAACTCTCAGTTTTAATAAAAATCTTTCATCACCTCAGAATATTGTCTGGAAAAATTTCTATAATTTTCAGAAAATATAATATACTATTGGAATCATCATTCTCTTAGGTACATATTTAGGCAATCCTGTCTTGATTTTCCTGAATGATACACAGCATTTCTGTAGGTGACTAGTGGGAGGTGCTATTTGAAATTATTTAAAAAAAAAAAAAAAAAGGACAGAGAGAGCATATGAGTTCACAAACCAGTAGGAACTTAACCTTTATTGTGCAACTGTGAAAACCTAGATGCTTCTGAGCAAGGAGTTACATGAAAAAAAAAAAATTATGACACTCCTTGGTATTAGCATTTGAATTGACTTCGGATGATAGTAAGATTAGAGGCAAGGTGATAATTCTGCTAGTTTATTATTTCAGTTATTCCAGAGTATAACCCTGAGATACGGTGAAGAAAATTTGAAAGAAGACAAAAAAGCCTTAAAGATTTTATTTAATCAAATTACAGAATGATAAAATTGGAGACAGGTGGTTGTTGGTGATGAGAGAGAACAAGCGAAATATCACTGAACTCAGGTTGTAATTGAAGGTGTCATAGACAGTGGTTACTGAGTTCAAAATAACAAGTAAAGAATCACAGATAGCAGAGGTCAGCAATTTTTTTCTATGAATAGTCAATAAACATTTTAGGAATTGAAAGTGAATCCTAAGTTATCAATTACAACTGTTCAACTCTGTTGTTTTAGGATGGAGGTAGCCAGAGATAATGAGTAAGTGGTGTGACTGTGTTCTAATAACATTCTACCTACACAAGCAGAGGAGGGGATGGATTTGGTCCACAGGCCCTAATTTGCTTACCTCTGCTATGTAGTTGTACCAACTTTGAAATAAATATTATCAAGTGAAATACTATATTGCCTGTAGAGACTTATCTGCTTCTCAAGCAAAAGAAAAACCAATTTACAAAAAGCAGTTTAGAAATAAGATATAAAATATGTGTGTATTTTATTTCAAATTACTTTTATTAATATAAATCTTGACTGAGAGGATGGCTCAGATCACCGCTCATGGCAAGGAAGAGATTTGACTAAATTAAGACACCGAGAACATTCTTGGAACAGGTTTTAGTCCGTAGAGCTTTCAAATGACAAGACAAGAGCATTTCGGGTCTAACAATAGGCATTGTAACAGATTTGGGGAGTGTTTGTTCTCTTTATGTTTGGCTCCTCAAAGGGGGCTCCTGGGATGTTCTATCATCTTTCTCTCCACTGTGAAAACTGGCATGAGACTATATTGAAGTGCATCTTGCTAGCATAGACTTTTTCCTCTGGGAAAGTTGAGAGGAGTCATCAAGAGCTTCCCTGTGGAAGCTCAGGGCACAGTAATAGTCAAGTTTGGGAAGGCAAAGTAGGTTAGGTATTTGTGCATTAGACGACAGCTCTACTGCCACTCTTCAGAGTGCTTGCCGCTGTAATTTCCGGCCAGCAGCCTGAGAATTACATTTCCCAATACTGGACGGCTGGTTTCTGGTTACGTTATTCCAGCATGAAGCCTTGGCAGGACAGTAGAAGGTGAGAGAAGCTCTTCCCTTCCCTTCTGCTTTGGCTCTGACACCAGTGTCAGCAGCTGACTCTGCAGCCCCAGCAGCTTGTGGGTGCTCCCTGCTGCCCACGTGGAGAGGACCGTACAGAACACGTGCTGTGGTTCTCTCTTGGCTCAGTATCCTTTGTCCACCCCTTTTAGAAGACGAGAACTTCTCCACTGGAGATTCTTACTAGTTCTCTCACAGTATATCTGCCCAAGCTTGCTCCTGCACATGTCGCTAGGGACGCGTGTCTGGGCTGCCGTCGGTCACATCTGCTGGGTCCACTTCATCCATCTCCCCGGGTGCTTCTGACAGGAGCTGTCAATTTCCTCCTCCTCTGCACCACTCTGTACCGTCCTTTCTCCTCAAGTCTGATGTCAAAATGATCCTTAAAGCCTTAGATCATACCATTTCTTTAAAAAATGCAGCGATAGCTCCTCCTTTCATTCAGAGTAAACGCCAAAGTCCCAACCATGGCTTCCGCCTGGGCTGCCCAACTTCCTCCTTTGTCGCCTCTCAGACTCAGTCTCTTAGGATTTTTCCCTCCTTCACCACGTCGTTTGCTGTTCCTCATTCATTCGGAATATGAGATTGTCTTCCTAAGCTCTTTAGCCTCCAAATCCCTCCCTGCAGTACAAATCAGAGTCTATTTTCAACAAGGATGAAGACATAAAACACAAAAGTCATGGCATTTGAACATAGTAAACTTTTGTTTGAGAACAAAAGGCAAGAGATTTTCAGAAGCATTTTTTTCAGAGCCTGAAGGTCAACAAGTCAGTTGCATTGAGCCAGCATTGAGTACTGAGTCCCTAGTGCAGGAGATGTTCATATGATCTTTTAAAGTTTCAGAACATTACAGAGGTACACATGCTTTGGCTACTTAATTTGCTTTTGTCCATTTTAAGTCAAAATTATAAGTGTGCCCTTTACCCAGAATGTGTGTATTGTACCAGCTGATTTTTAAAAATCATTTTAGTGTCTGTTTTTGTGTATTTGTTGAGTCTCTGATAGTATGATACATGTGGTTTTCTTACCTTTGTATAGAGGCAATACTGCACAAATGTAGGCAGCTATGCTCGGGAAAGGTGTTCAGATCAGTAAATAGTAAGGTAAAGACACTCTTTATGGATTTGCCCCATTTCTTCCAGTAAGAAGGAAAGTGGATGCCGAAGAACAAAGGGACCATTATGCAGAGTCAGACTGCTTCCCACTCTATTCCGGCTTTACCTAGAACACACTTAACAAGCTAAATCGGTTTCTGCTTTGGTATGTTGGTGTGGCGGTCTCTGAGAGACGTTAAAGGTAGCCAAATTATTGGAAGCAAGCTTATGTCATTGCTCTTTTTGGAAACAGTGATTTTTTTTGTAGTAAAATATGATGGAATACAGTAAACTGGTGGTAAATTCAAGGTAACAATAGTCTTATGGCACCCATATTGGCTTTTTTTTTTTTTACTTCCAATTAATATGAAGGTACAAACAGCTAGGTCACAATGTTTGCTAAGGTCTGTTGTGCCCCTTACCCAGGAGGTGTGCCATATGGGGTTACGTTTACACTGTGCTCATTAGATGGCAGCACCCTGATTCTCCTCCAATCTCCTCTCTCCTCCCTCCCCCAGCTTGAATGGAATTGGGTTTTTCTTTCCTGTAAAGAAATAAACTTTTTGTCTATTGTCTTCATAGCAGTAGCAAATTTATTAGTTACTTGCTTTTCCATTCATGTGATACTTTACTGAAGAGAATGTTCTCCAGCCCTATCCAAGTTAATACAAAAGATGCAAAGTCTCCCTCTTTATTATGGCTGAATAGGATTCCATGGTGTATATATACCACAATTTATTCATCCATTCATTCACCATAAGTTATCTTTTAAATAGTAACTTATGGCTGAGCTGCATATCAGAGTATGGTTACCTTTGTGCTTGGGGTTGACATTATTCTGTTACAAAGGTTGAACAGCAAGAATGCCATTTTTCTCAACACTATATGTATTTCCAATTCTAATCCATGATTTAATAGGCCTACTAAATTGAGACATAACATTTAACAAGGTATTTTAATTAATACATCTTTTAGTAGCCTATGTCTTCAGTCAATATAAAACTACATGAAGTCATTGGTGAATGAATGTAGCTTCAGGCAAATGACAATGTATCTATAAAAAAATCAAATTTCTGAGAGCAATACTTTAATTTTTCCTTAAATTCCACTTTGAAATCTCCAATTAACCCTCTGTTTGACCTCTACTTCAAGAGATGCTAGTATAAAAGCCTTCAAGGCAATGGTTAATTGCATCCACCCTTTCTAAGTTAGAAATTTGAAGAAATACTTTTATAGCTAATCCATGGATCTTAGACCTCTCTATATAAATATAACTAAAGTATTTTAGTCTAATTTTGATATTTTACATTATAAATAGTTGGCCTTTATGTTTTTCTCTTAAAAAATGATTTCGAGAAATCATGTCATTTCGCATAAGAAAAATTATGTTTGTCCCCATTTTAAAAGATGAATTAATCTTAAAGACAAAAAGAGAGGCTAAAAAGTCAACCTTATTGTTAACTTCTCCCAGGGTTTTTTCCCTTCCTGTTGTGTTTTAGAATAAATAATTGTGTTGTTCACAGAATTATAGAAATTATGGCATAGTAAATGTGTTTTTATTCAGCTCCTTCTTTTCCTTCAGCTCCTTCTTTGGAAATTATAAGCAAAACAATTTTAAAAATGAAAATGTTAGTGAAACATGTATAAATACATCTTTCATTGACTTTAAAATCTCAGACAAATGTAAAATTAAGATTATAAAATATAATTTTTTATAATTTATAATCTAATTGTGATTTATTCTTATTTATTTGGAAGACTATAACACTTGGTATAAATGGCTTTGAATGTTACAATTGTAGTTATTTTTGCTACCTTAAAGTTTGTGCAAAATAGAATACTTGCTCATAGGGAAACAAATAGACACCACATGTTTTCCTTTCTTCTAGTTTACTTTTGTGTTTGGAGAAATCTAGGTAAATTACTTTGGGTAGATATTGCAATTTTTACTATTAGTTAAAACCATACAGGTGCCAGTGGTGTAGCAGTCATTTAAAAATAAATAAATAAAAACTAAATAAATTGATCAATCCAACAATTCTCAGTAAGAAGAGCAAAAACGTCCATGATTTCTTAATTTATTATGAAATTAATTTTCAAGTGTTTGCCTTAAAAATAACAGCATGCATTCCTGGTACCTGTGCTTTTCGAAGCAGAACAGAATTTCTATTTGACGTACCTGATGTCTCTCGGGAGATTAGCTCACGGATGTGTCTCTAAGTCTCTGACAAAGGCGTTTACCTAGTGCTAAAGTCACCATGGGAAGGGAGGTATTGAAAACATTTATAGGCAAATGTTCTAGCCTCAGTTGTCAAGGCAACAGATAGCAGTTGGGGCAAATAATAGACTAAGCAAAACTTCTGAGAGGAAAGGCTTTGTGGAATAGAGGCTTTGAAAAACTTTGATTTATTCCTGGGAAACAAAAAGGCTATGTGACTTCTCAAGGCTGTGCATAGATTCAGGCAATATCTGAGAAGGCTTTAAGCTCTCATCTCCGGCTTACCGTTAGGCTTTGCAGGAACAGAAAGTGAAGGGTAAGACCGGGTTGCAAACTACCTGGCTGAGTATTGAAGGTATGCTGCCAAATGCACACAGAGCCCCTCCCCAAAAACTGGAAGATTTTTTGGTTACGGGAAACTTCTGTCCAGTCATGAATTGACCACTGAATGGAACATAGACTTTAGTCTACCACATTTTTTAAGAATTATTACCGATGTTTATCAAACTCTTCTAAATATTAGGAGGAAACATTTTGTAACTCATTATAGACACCAAAGACATCATAAGAAAATATGAATATATATAATTATCATTATAGGTGCATAATCATCATTGTAGGTGCATAATAATTGTTACAGGTGAACAAAATGCTAGCAAAACATATCTAGTAGCATATTATGTGAATTGTTCACAGTCATCAAATGGAACTTATCCTGGTGATACAGGATCCCCCCACTCAGGGTTGGACAGGGACCCACTCCCATCTCTTGTTATGCCCAGGAGTCTCTCAAAGACCACATCAGCAGACAAGTCAAATTTAAAGAGTCCTTTTTTTTTTTTTTTAGAGACAGAGTCTCACTTTGTTGCTCTCAGTAGAGCACTCTGCTGTCACAGCTCACAGCAACCTCCAGCTCTTGGGCTTAGACCATGCTTTTGCCTCAGCCTCCCAAGTAGCTGGGACTACAGGGCCATGCCAGAAGGCCCAGCTAGTTTTTATTGATGTTTGGCTGGGGCCGGGTTTGAACCTGCCACCCTTGGTATATGGGCTGATGCCTTACCCACTGAGCCACAGGCGCCATCCAAGAGGAGTCTTTTTATTGAAAAGCCAGCCAGCATCTGCCTCAGTGTTCCAATGTGGGGTTTCTGGGAGCAGCCCTGAATTGTCTGTGGCTCTGGTTTTTATAGGGCAAAACTTTTCTGGGGAGCAAGCAAGCATTATTACAGAAGTGAAAATAGCAGTTAAAGGGATAGGGGGAATCACAGCAGGGTGGTTAGTCATTTTACACAATGCTATGATCACGACAGCCATTAGTAATTTTTTCTTCCTTACAAAATAGGTACAAACCACAATGTCCTAGCAGGTAAACGCAGCGAGGGGAACTCACAGGTAAGGGGTGTAAAGGGCATGATCTTAAAACACTGTAATCACTAGGGCCACAGTCACAAGTAAATGCAATTGTAGTTACACAATGGAAGGGTAAATAAGAGGAACTAGTTTTGAAGATAAAAGGGTGTAAATAACAAAATGTTCTTTTAACACATCAATATCATATACAGATGGTAAAAAGACCACCTTAGCATAATCTGGAGGATTGAGGATTGAGGGTAGTTAGTGACTTTCTACACAACACTAATAATTCTAACAGTTCTAACCAGGTTCACTTAAAGTACTATGCAATGGGCTGGGAGGCAAGTAGAACCTGTTTTTGAAGCAATAAAATGTAACAAAACAACAGAATGGAGTCAGGCCTGCTTTGCCTTCCCACTGATTCTCAGGAATAACAGTTACAACAAAATGGAGTTATGCCTGCTTTTCTTTCACCCTAACGCTCTAGGCTCAGGTGAGCTCAGAAATCCGACCCCAATCTCCAGGCACAAACAGGATGCCCTATCCGGGCCACACCTTCTGGGTTCCAGCAAGGTCAGGAACACACCAGGCTGAAACATTTTGGGTGGGTCCACCTTGAGTAGGAGCTTACACACTAATCTATTCCAGGAGACAAAGAGTTGGAAGGATCTCTTAACTTTGTCCCAGGGGAGGGACTGCATTCATTCGTTAATATACTCTTTAAGTTTGTAAAGGTGTTTTTCCACCTCCAAAGCCTGGCCAAAATGTAATATATACCCCAGGACAAAGGACCCTGGTGAGAGACTCCTGACTTGGGTGTTCGCCTTTGCCAGAAGCTCTGCTACATTTTTCTCCTTCTGTATTCCTTTCTGCCTAATACATTCCTATGTAGTCCGCAGTTTCATTCTTTGAATTCCCAAGACCAAACATCTACTGAAGAAGAAATTATGGTAACAGAAGGATTGCTTGAGCCTAGGAGTTTGAGGTCGCTGTGAGCTATAATGCCATGGCACTCTACCCTGGGCAACAGAGTGAGACTCTGTCTCAAAATAAATAAATAAATAAAATGTACTACAAAGCTAATGTAATAATGACATTGTGGTGCAGGCATAAGAATAGACAAAAGATCATTGGTTTATAATTGAGGGTCCAGAGATAAATGTATACATATATGGCTAACTGATTTTCAGCAAGGGTGCCAAGACCATTCCAAGAGGAAAGAATGGTCTTTTAACAAACCGTGCTAAAATAACTGTATATGCACAGGCAAAAGAATGAATTATTACCCCTCTTTCATACCATGTAGAAAAATGAATTCAAAATGGATCAAAGATCTAAATATAAGAGCTAAAAGTCTAAAATTCTCAGAAAGAAACATGGATGTAAATCATTTTGACCTTTGACTAGGTAATGATTTCGTATTAATAAATAGAATACCAAAAACATAAGCAGAGAAGGAAAAATATGTGATAAACTAATTTCACAAACACAACTGAAAAACTGTTTTGTGTATTAAAGTACATTATCAACAAAGAAAGGTGGTGCCTGTGGCTCAAGGAGTGGGGTGCTGGCCCCATATACCAGAGGTGGTGGGTTCAAGCCTGGCCCTGGCCAAAACAGCAAAAAAAGAAAAAAAAAAAAGAAAAGAAAGAAAAATGTCAAGCCACAAAAGAGGAAAATATTTGCCAATAATATAACTGATAAGAGTGGAGTTTCTACATTATAAAAAGAATTTTTACAATTAAAAAATAACAAGAGTAATGACCCAATTAAATATGGGCCAAGTATTTGGACAGAAACTTCTTCAAAGAAGATGTACAAATGGATGATAAGCACATGAGAATATGTGCAACATGTTTATTAATTAAGGAACTGCAAGTCAACCTCATGAGATACTACTTTACCAACCACTAGGTTGGCTATAACAAAAAAGGAAAATCAGAAAGTAAGTACTAGAGGATACAGGAAAAATTGGAACCTTCATACATTGCTGGTGGAAATGTTTATATAAAACAGGTTGTTGGTTCTTTATTTTACTTATTTACTTTTCTTTCAGATTAATATGAGGGTATAAATGATTAGGTTACAATGTTTGCGTTTGTTAGGGAAAGTTCCTGTAGTAGTTGTGCCCCTCATCCAGGTGGTGTGTCACGTACCTTACATTGTGTGTATTAGGTAGAAGCACACTGCTCCCCCCCTCAATTTGAATTGAATTGAGTTTTTCTCCTATATAGCCTTGTATTACTTCATCTATTGCCTTCATATTAGTATTGAATGCATTGGATATTTGTTTTACCATTCTTATGATACTTTACTAAGAAGAATACGTTTCAACTCCATTTTAAGGCTGAATAGGATTCCGTGGAATATATACACTGTTGCAATGTATGTGTACTGCAGAGAAACCATTGTGGAACTCCAGTGAAGGGGGTGGGGTTTGGGAGAGGGGTGTATGTTCTCAATAAATAGCAGATGCAGAGGTTTCTTGGGGCTTTTTCCACAACACATATAGGAAGGCCCACCTCCTGCAAGCTTCAAGCTTACAATCCATTGTCTGGCCTGCTTCCTTGGTGATGGCACCAACATTGTGGCATAGTCAGCAGGATAGCGGACATGCACCAAAGGGAAAAATCACTCAGTGTAAATGTACCCTTTGGCAATATGGCAGGAGGGAATTATGGGGACAGAAAAGGAACTCTCTGTCCAGATTGACCAAGGGCAATGTAGCCTTTGGCCACCACAGGTACCTACCAAGGGGGTAATGTCACTTAAAGTGAGACCCTTGGCAATTCATAGGCGCCTACCAAAGGGACATTAAGACCTTTGACAAATCATAGGTAACCTGTAACAAGTAACCTACCAAAGGACAGGATCACTCTGGGTGAGTGACACCTTTGACAATTCATAGGTGCCTATCAAAGGGATATTAAGACCTTTGGCAAATCATAGGTAATGTGCAATAGGTAACCTACCATAGGACAGGATCACTCAGGGTGAGTGACACCTTTGGCAAATCATAGGTACCTACCAAAGAGATATTAAGAGTTTTGGCAAATAATAAGCCACTCCCTGTCTGTCCTGCCAAGGGAAACGACAATGGTAGTGGGAAAGAGCTTTTTAAATAGCAAAAATATTTACAGGAAAGCACTGGGTGGCTTCTGGTCCATGGAGTCACAACAGTTTAAGACTGATAAAGACGGTGAGGAGGTGGTGCAGCAGGTTCAGTTAGAACAGGATGTGGAAGAACCCAAGGATTTGGACTCTGTGTCCTCCTACGCATTGCCACCTTTGTGCCCTAATAAAGCTAAGCTGAATCAAACCCTAAAAATCAGGATTAAGCAGTTAGGAGACCAATTGAATGATCTTACAGTTAAGACTAATATAAAACTTCTGGCACTGCCCTCGGCACCCCTTTATAATCCTCAAGGGAGTGAACACTTTAGTCATCATATGTTTACTTTTAAAATTCTAAAATATTTAAAACAGGCTGTAACACAGTATGGCAGGCAGTCTCTGTTTTCTAGAGGCTTATTATAGGGACTGGCGCATGTGCAGCATCTTATTCCATATGGCTGGAACATGCTGGAGAGAACTGTTCTTGAATCTGGTCAATATTTACAATTTAAAACTTTGTGGAAGGAGGAGACTGACTTGATAAGTTTCCAGAACCAGCAGAGGAAAGTTCCTGTAACTTCAGAACAGTTCACTGGCTCTGGTCAGTGGATGGGCATTCCAAAACAATTTCAATATGATGATATAGCTATAACACAAGCAAAGTTGTGCTGTCTTTGAGACTGGGAAAAGGATCAGGCACCTGGTGATGTTTCTAAATCTTTTATTAAAGCAACCTAAAGGCCACTTCCCCAAAATATGCTCTCAGGTTATCTTAGAAGAGCAACAATACAGTGTGGGTGGAGCACTGGCTGTTAACAAAAGAAAAACTGGATGCTTTACAATTTATAATTCAGGAACAGTTAGAACAAGGACATATTGAGCCTTGCATTAGCCCCTGGAACTCTCCCATATTTACTATAAAAAAGAAATCAGGCAAATGAAGAATGCTCACTGATCTCTGCAAAGTCAATGAAAGTATTATCCTCATGGGTCCTTTGCAAACTGGCCTTCCTTTGCCCTCTATGATTCCTATAATTGGTGTTTGTATATAACTTATTTAAAAGATTGTTTTTTCACTATATATTTACATCCTGCGGATCATCCCGTTTTGCCTTTTCTGTCCCTTCCTATAATCAGCAGAGACCCTAACACTACTTTAGTGGAAGGTTCTGCCACAAGGTATGTTGAATAGCCCCACATTGTCAGCATTTTGTTGATCAACCATTGCTGCCCATTAGAAAAAAATATCCTGCAGCCTATATCATTCATTACATGGCTAATATTTTACTTGCACACCAAAACTGGCCGCTTTACAAGACATGTTTAAACAAGCCATATTTATTTTAAAATCTTATCACCTTCAAATTGTGCCTGAAAAAATTCAAATTACATCCTCCTATACTTATTTAGGATACAAATTAACTCAAATCGAAATTCTCCCTCAACGTGCTAATTTTCAGTTAGACTCCTTATCTACTTTGAATGACTTTCAAAAATTGTTGGGCCATATTAATTGGTTACATCTTACTTTAGGGATACCAACTTACGCTTTTACTAATCTCTTCAAAATTTTGGAAGGATCTTCAGACTTAAACAGTATTCCCTTACTCACTCCTGAGGCAAAAGAGGAATTGCAATTAATTGAAAAGGAGTTTACCTCAAAAGAATTAGATCGGATTGACTTTAGGTGTCTGATTTGACTGAGAGTTATAACCACTTCTCATTCCCCAACTGGGGTTATTTATCAGGAGGACACCTTCTACAGTGGCTATTCCTCTCTAATAAGACCACACAAAAATTGCAACAATATTTAGAAAAAATTTATTAACTAATTGTTAAAGGCAGAAACAGAATTTGTCAACTCTCAGGCTATGATCCATGTTCTACAGTTATTCCTTTTATAGAAAGACAAATTCAACTTAATTTTCAATTATCAATGCCTTGGCAAATCGCTCTTGCCTCTTCTACAGGCCTGATTACCAATGAACACCCTCATGATAAAAGATTTCAATTCCTAAAGATTACTTCCTGGGTTCTCCCTCACATCATCAAGGACTCCCCACTTACAGATGCTATTACTTTTTACACAGGCGCCAATAAGCATGGCAGGGCTGGATACACTGATGGTAATAATTGTAAAGTCATTTAAAGTTCTTATAACTCTGCTCAAAAGAATGAGATGTATGTCTTTTTATTCTACTCCAAGACTTTCATTGTGCTATGAACGTTGTCATCAACTCTCAATACTTCAGCTTTGTTCTTAGACACCTTGAAACAGCGACTATTGCTCATACTGATGAAATCTCTTCCCTTTTTCAATCTATACAGAGACTCCTCAGATACCCTATTCATCCCATATATATTACTCATATTAGAGCATATACCATTCTACCTGGTCCCATGACTTCTCTGAACTCTCAAATAGATCAAGCCCTTATCAGTACTGTCCAGGAAGCATCCACTTTTCATTCTTATACACAAGCTAATGCAAAGATGCTTCGTAAGAAATTCCATCTCACAAAAATTCAATCTCAACAAATTCTCTCCAGTTGTCCTTCTTGTTCCAAAATACATGTATCCCCCTTTCATGAAGGAACCAACTCTAGAGACAGACAGCAAACCAAATATGGCAGATGGATGTGACCATTGTCCCATCCTTTGGTAGATTAAAATATGTTCATCATTCCATGGATACCTTTTCTCCTTCTTCCTGGGCCACAGCCTTACCAGGAGAAAGGGCTCATCATGTCATTCAACAATTATGAGAATGTTTTCATGTTATGGGGCTCCCTAAATCCATTAAGACTGACAATGTTCACCCTCTTACTCTGCTCAAAAATTAAGTAATTTTTTGGGTGGTGCCTGTGGCTCAAGGAGTAGGATGCTGGCCCCATATACCAGGAGTGGTGGGTTCAAGCCTGGCCCTGGCCAAAACTGAAATATGTATATATATAAAATAAGTAATTTTTTATCCTTTTAGAATATTAAAATTTCTCATGGTATCCCTTACAATTCTCAAGGTCAAGCCATTATTAAACGCCACCACAAAACATTAGAAGATGTGATGGCTGAACAAAAAGAGGGAGATGGCATGCTCCCTTTGATTAATAGCCCTAAATATATCCTCACTAGAGCCCTGTTTACCCTTAATTTTTTGAATTTCAAAAATGATGAAAACATAGCTGCTGAATGTCACTAGACATCTCTCACTCATCCACCACTTTCCCACGTAGAGCAACCTATTTTCTATGAGAAACCTGATATGTCTGAAGGGAAACCTGGTTATGTGTTACACTGGGGTGGAGGGTTTGCTCATATCATTACAGAACAACAAGAAAAGCAGTGGCTGCCTACTCGCTGAATTAAACCTCAACCTGAGAAGGAGACCTCACCAACACCTTGATGAACTTGTCTTCAGTAACTCCTTCTAATTTTTAGGCCTGAAATTTCATGAAAACATTCTACTCTAAACTTTTTACCCTGATTGTTATTTACTGTGAACCCTAGATCAACTTCCTTTGAGAAACCTCTAACTGCCTCCCATATCGTTGTCCACCCTCAGCAGGAAGTAGCTAGGAGTGGTCAGCACCCTTTTCCCAAAAGCAATTAGAGCTTTTGAAAGAAAGGATTGATATAGGGTTCCATCACTTAAGGAACTCCCAATCTCTAGGCCTGGGTAAGCTCAGTCCACATCCTCTAAGCTCTAATAAGGTTCTGAACAAAACAGTCGGCTCTGGTAACGGAAACTTGAAGTTATAGCAAACTTCTTATATCAGTAAAAGTGAGAGAATCTTTATTGGATATATACCCTTAATCCTTTCCTTACTGCTCCATTAGATTGACACTTCCCCACTTGACATTCCCGTCTACACTGTGCCTATTGCTGCTCATTTATTGGGTGCATTAGATAATGTGCAGAAGCAGGAAACTTTGGGCATTGATTAATACTTCCTATGGAAGCATCAAGAACTCTATGGGTCAGCCCAAAAACACTTAGGTGATAAAATATGTAAAAATTAATATGACCATTATTTGTTTAGAAAACAAATCTCTTTTCTTTAGTGAAGGCCCTCACTGACTCCTCTGATGTAGTTTTGTTAACTACTTTGTGTTTTTCTTTTTCTTTCTTTCTTTTCTCTGCCTCACTTGAAGGAGCACTATTTGAAAAGAAGAGCAAATGGAATAAACAACAACAGGTTTTTCCATTACCCTGTGCAAGAACGTCTTAAACAAAAAAAGGGGGAATGTAGCAACCTATGTGACAGAATATGTGGCAACCTATGTAATAGGATATGTAGCAGCTTATGTAACAACGTATTCAGTGATCTATATAACAACGTATGTAGCGACCTATGTAGAAAGATGTGTAGGAAAGGGGACAGAAGGCTTGCATAGACAAAGTGGCTATTGACTGGGACAAGGGGCTTACAGAGACAAAGTGGCAGTTACTGGACTTTAATGATCAGACTTTGGCAGTTGAAAATTGATCAGCTGTGGAACTCCAGTGAAGGAGGTGGGCCTCGGGAGAGGGACGTATGTTCTCAACAAATAGCAGCTGTGGAGGTTGCTTGGGGCCTTTTCCCTGATGTGTATGGGAAGGCCCACCTCCTGCAAGGTTTGAGCTTACAATCCATTGACCCGTCGGCTTCCTTGGTGACAGCACAGACACCTAGTAATGGGATTATAGAATCAAATGGAAGGTCTATTTTGAGTTCTTTGAGGATTCTCCGTACTTCTTTCCAAAGAGGCTGTATTAGTTTACAGTCCCACCAACAGTGTAAAAGTGCTCCCCTCTCTCCACACCCACACCAGCATCTGCAGCTTTGGGATTTTGCAATGTGGGCCATTCTCACTGGGGTTAGGTGATATCTCAGGGTAGTTTTGATGATTGTTCTTTAAAATGTTAAATATATGATTATTAATAGTTTCTGCATTATATTCACAGATATATACCACAGAGAAATGAAAAACTATATCCACCCTCAAACCTGTATGTGATTGTACAAGAAGACTATTATTCGTGATAGCCAAAAAGCAGAAATAACCCAAATGTCTGTTAATCAAATGAGAAAAAAGAGGTGGTATATCCTAAAATGGCATGTTATTCAGCCAAAAAAAAAAAAAAAGAGAGAGAGAGAGAGAGAGAGAAAATGAAGCTCCCACATGGATGAATCTTTAAAGTATTATACTAAGCACAAAAAGTCAGACGCAAAAGGCCGTGTACTGTTTGCTTGCATTTGTGTGATGTATCAAGAGTAAGTAAAACCACACAGGCAGAAAGTAGATTAGTAGTTACCAGGGTCTGTCTCCAAGCCCTGGGGGAGAAGGAAATGGAGAGAGAGTTTAGTATTGACTGCTATATAGGCATAGATGTCTTCTAGGGGTTAATTAAATGTTCTAGAATTAGTGATGATAATTGCACATTATTGTGAATATACTAACACTCACTGAATTGTACACTTGAAATTGGGGACTTTTGTGAATTTTGCCTCAATAAAAGAAATGAACAAAGAGACAATATAACATATTTGTCTCACCAGAACCAGTAAAAAAAACCCCAAAACTACACATTTTTATATATTCTATTTTACTTCTAATTCATTTTCCTTAAATTTTGTTCAATTTTTAAATTACTATTTATGTTTTATGATTCAGTTTTAAAAACATCTTATTTGAGGTATGGGTATTGATTCTTTTCCTCTAGGCTGTGACTCAACCTTGTAAAACTTTCTTTAAGAGACCTGCACATTTTATTTGTAATTGATTTTTTACATTTCTGCCTCTCTAAATTAAATGGACTATTTTAAAGCAAAACATGATTAATCAAACCTCATTTATTTATTAATTTTGCAGTACATAAAACATTCTTAAATATATTAATCAAGCAGTAAGTCTTCATTATTTTTATTACTAATATTCATATTTTTATAGTTTCTTTTAGAGTGAAAAGTATCACTCAAAATTATTATTATTATTATTGGTATTATTTTGAGACAGAGTCACACTTGGCCACCCTTGGTAGAGTGCTGTGGCGTCTTAGCTCACGGCAACCTCAAACTCTTGGACTCAAGTGATCCTCTTGCCTTAGCCTCCCAAGTAGCTGTGACTATAGGCACCAGCTGCAATACCTGGCTCTTTTTAGAGATGGGGTCTCACTCTCATTCAGGCTGGTCTGGAACCTGTGAGATCAGGCAATCCACCCACCTTGGCCTCCCAAGTGCTGGGATTACAGGTGTTAGCCACTGTACCCAGCCCAAATTATTTTTATATATGAATAAATTTTAAATTTAGAAGTCACAAATACTTAAAATTCCAGAGGGTTTTTTTTTAATCAAAATGTCTTACTATATCTCTATTATAGTAGCATTCTTTTTCTTTTTTATATCTATCAAAGGAAGATTTGTGCTTGAAAATGTTTGGGTGGGGAAGGTGTATTTTGATCTCAACTGTGAAAATGAACAATTATTTTTCATTCTAATCTTCTTCAAAAATCAATGTTCACAAAATAAAAAAAAAGAAAACTAAACACTAATATAGGCACCATAGAATGTCTTTCTTCATTGAACAATGAGAAGTGGCAGAGAGGCAAACATTGAAATATCAAGTGACATAGTGTCCAGGAAATATGTAAGTAAAAGTAAGTATGGGGAAGAAATATTTTTAAGTGCTTGTTGAAGTGACCTATGTTTTTTAAATGCAGAAGGTTTAAAATACATTGATCTCTTAAGTTTATAACTGAGTCATTGATACAGATCGTTGCAGAGTGAATATTTCTTACATGTTCAGAGAGTGTAGGTGTAAGGATAGATTCAAAGATACTTTTTTCTTGATGATTTTGTCACATAAATTATTTCCTTCACATTTTTAAATTAAACCAAGCTTTATTTTATGTCATTTAACAATACTGAAATCATTGCCTTTCTTTTGTAAAATTCATGTCCATAGTTCTTATGCAAGTGAGTGTTCTCTAACCTTGCAGGTGTTTTTGAAAAATTACAGAATAAAAATAAGGGTCTTTTTAAATCCGAAAGCCTATTACTAAGCATTCATCTTTTCACTATTTAAATTTATTTATCACCTTTAACAATACTATACAATGACATTTTGTAATCACTCTGCTTCATACTAACTCACAGGAGATGCTCAATTAATTAAGCTGATTTTTCAGGTTATTATTAATATAAAACTATAGATAGACATCCTACAGAATAGGAAAAAATATTTGCATGCTATATATCCAGTGAAGGCTGATAACTGAATTTTCAAAAAACACAAGCAAATCAGCAAGAAAAAAATCAAGCAACCCCATTAAAAAGTTGGCAAGAGACATGAAGAGAAACTCCTCAAAGGAAGATAGTCTAATGACCAAAAAACACCTGAAAAAAAGGTTCAACATTTCTAATTACCAGGGAAATGTAAATCAAAACCAGAATGAGATAACGCCTAACTCCAGCAAAAATATCGATTATACACCTATAGATACATACAAATATAGATAGACTTGAATATATGTAGATATATATTTGTCTATAGAGAGCTCTAAATACAGAGATCTATATAGTACATTTAAAATTATTTTTGTTGCCTTTATTATGAAAAAGGATGCAAAAATAATAAAATATGTTATGCAGAATTGGAGAAATTTCTGGGAAATATTTTAGTTTATAAAGAGAATAAAAGCAATGAAAATTTGATGACATCTTATGTCTAATTTTATATATTTACACACCATGTATAACATTATTAACAATATCTTCATCTTCCTTAACCAGGACACACTTTGTTTTGTTTTCCTTGCCAATTGCCAAGCTATGAAAATAAAGATATTTTCTTTATATATGGACTCATTTTAGATGTCAGAAGATGAAAAATAGATTATACATTATAAAAGTATATTTTATTTTTTAAAATACCTTTATTTATGTACAATTTACACACCATAAAATTCATCTATTTTAAGAGTACAATTCACTGAATTTTCTTTTTTTTAATTAAGACAGAGTCTCACTATGTCCCCCTCGGTAGAGTGCTGTAGCGTCACAGCTCACAGCAACCTCAAACTCTCGGGCTTAAGGGATTCTCTTCCCTCAATCTCCCAAGTAGCTGGGACTCAGGTGCCCACCACAATGCCCAGCTATGTTTTTGTTGCTGTTGTCATTGTTTAGCTGTCCCCTGTGGGACTCGAACCTGCCAGCCTTGGTGTATGTGGCTGGCACCGTAACCACTGTGCTACGGGCCCGAGCCCTTCACTGATATTTTTAGTTGGCTTACAGAGTTGTGCTCCTATAAAGGTGGCTGTTATTTTTCTTTTTTTTTAAAATTTCAGATTAATATGAGGGTGCAAACAATTAGGTTATGATATTTGCATTTTTTAGGTAAAGTCCCTATTGTAGTTGTGTCGCACACCAAGAGGCGTGCCATATACCCTTACATCATGTCCATTAGGTGAGAGCTCACCATTCTCCCTCCCTCCTTCCTCCTCCCCTCAACTTGAATCGAGCTTGTCTTTTACGTGGGCGTGTATTAAATTAGACATCTACTGGCTTCATACCAGTACTGAGTACATTGGACGTGCTTCTCCATTCTTGTGATACTTCACTAAGAAGAATGTGTTTCAACTCCATCCAAGTTAAAACAAAAGATGTAATAAACAAAATTTTGATTAAAAAATCAGGGATTTTACACCCTTTTTGGCATTACAGAAGCCATTGCAGTCTGATCTCCCTGCATTCCCTGTGCCTACTCAGGTTTTTAATTCTATGGACATACTGGATTATTTGTCGTTGCCAGTAAAGCATGTCTGGTGAGTTGGTTCATCAATCATTGCCTTTTGTTGCCAGCAACACAGAGAAGCAATTTAATAAGTAATTATAGATTTCCCACGTGATCTCTGGGAAGTCAGGCTTGGAGACCATGTCACCGGGAATAATACCCTGGAAGGCACTGCAAGGTTGCAAATACTGTACTATTGTCACTACAGTGAAGTCAACACATCTCGTATTTTATTATCGCTGGTTTGGGCATAAATTTCTACTGCTCAAACCACTGGTGCTATTGCCTCTGAAAACTAAAAGTTCCTGTATTGTGCCAGACTCTGCATAACTCTGGTTTATGATCTAAAGACCACGTTGGGTGGATCTCATTAGTGAAACGTGAAATCATGGGTCTGTCAAGAGAGGCTGGGAAAGTGAATATGTGTCGTCTGTGGCAGACACTAATAATATGGAGGATTTTCCCAAACATTAAAAAAATATGTAAGATACAAAATTAGTAAAAGAAATGGAAATGTTCTCTAGAAGCAGTAAATCTTTTTGAAGATGCTTTTATTTTTGAGACAGAGTTTCACTTTGTTGCCCTGGGTAGAGTGATGTGGTGTCATAGCTCACAGCAACCTCAAACTCCTGCGCTCAAACGATTCTCTTGCCTGATCCTCCTGAGTAGCTGGGACTATAGGTGCCCACAAGAATGCCCAGCTAGTTTTTAGTGACAGGATCTTGCTCTTGCTCAGGTTAGTCTTGAACTTGTGAACTCAAGCAATCCACCTGCCTCGGCTTCCTAGAATGCTAGGATTACAGGCATGAGGCACTACGCTTGGCTGAAGAATTTTTTTTCCTTTTTTTACTTTCTATCAAGTAAAGAAAGAAATGTCTGTTTTTTGATTATTTTTACTCTTACAAAAATAAATGTTTTGTGCACGTACATACATAATGATATCCATTTGTACATTATATTCATGAAATAAATTATTGAAGCCATTATAAATCAGAATACACTGTTAAGACTAGACTAATAATGACTAATAGGCACTTAGAACTATGGTATAATTGGTATCATATAATGGCAATACATGGTACAGAATGTTGTTCGTCGATAATCTCACAAGACACGGCTTGTGGATAAAGTGAGGAATGGGAATAGTTAAGTAAAGTTTAACTGTTTTTTAAATTTAATTTCAATATCAATTTAATTTAAATGTTTAGTTCAAATTTAGTCCCCCAGAGGTGTACTGAGCTGTACGGTATACTCCAAAAATATATATCCAAGTTCCAACCTTCAGTACCTATGTAGGTGACCTTGTTTGGAAATAGGGTCTTTGCAGATGCCATTAACTTAAGTAAGGATGAGATCATCCTGTGTTTAGAGTCAACCTTAAATCCAACGGCTGATGTATTTATCAAAGAAAGGCGAAGGACTCAGGGAAGGAAGGTGCTGTAAAGATGGAGGCAGAGACTGGAGTTTTGCGCCAACATCTGGCCCAGCCCAGGATTCTCCCCTAGAGCCTTTGGAAGGAGCACGGCTGTGCCAACACCTTAATTTAAAAGTTCTGGCCTCCTGAAGTACGACAGAATGAAATTCTGTTGTTTTAAGCTACCAAGTTTGTGTTAATTCATCCTGGCAGACCTGAGAAACTAATATAATGCCTTAAAATAGGACAGTATTTGCCCAAGAGGGTTTTTTCTTCTGGTCTTTTGGTAGATGTGAGAAAAAAAACTTTTTATGACTGGCTATTCACATGAACAGATGGTTGATAATTAGGATTGCTCTGGAGATGCCCCTACTTTGAATTGTTTTATGTATTTCATTTCTAGCAAACTTATCATTTTATAATTCTATTTCACATAAATCTTTACAAGTTTATGTAGGTTTAAAATAATAACTCACATAATAATCTAACCCACATAGATTTTATAAAAATAAGCTGATTGTTAATTTTGAAACCTAAATATTTACCGATATTTTAGAATTTTAAAATTTGGATGATTCCAACAGAAGTAAGGAAAATAAAAACGGGAAAAATGAGAAAGATTAAAGAAGGAAACACTTGAAAATGCATTTATTTTTAGGAATAGTTGTATCATGAATTTTTTTATAAATTGATAATGTTTTCCCTTTAACTTTTTAAAATAAGTATTGTATATAAAGAATTAGTTTGAGCTCACCTGGTAATGGTATATGTGGCAAATAATTTAAAAAGGATTAGAGAAAGAAGAAAATCAAAAGGTAAATGTGTACTATGATGGCCTAGCAACTGTTTTAAACATTTTGCCTTTTAGATAAAATAGTATTAACATTATATTCATTTTATGTTGGTTTGGTAATATTTTGCTGGTTGGATGGGAGTACGGATTGATTGAAATACACTTAGAACGAACACATGAACTCAGTTGTGCAAATGCTATCCTAGCAGGGATATAAAAAACATTAGGCATTAGAACAAAACGAAGATATGTCGTAAGGAAAGTACCAGCAGGACATGAAAATTATACAATAGAATAAGAAAAGAAAATTGTGGAAGACTGATACTCCCCTTGTCGGCTTGGCTGATTGGAAGAATGACAATGTGATTAGCAGAAATGGTAATATAAAGACAAGGAGGAGGATTATGTGAGTGAGCTCTTACTAAATGACTCTCTGTGACAAAAGCTACTAAGGAATAGCAAAGCCTTTAACAGATTAAATATGCCATGAAGGCTGTCTCTCACAGTACGATCAAAATGTTTCTGATTGTATATGAAGCACATTCTGCCCTATGATTGCACCAATGTACACAATTATGATTTAATAAAATTATAAAAAATAAATAAATAAACATCCCTTCCCCTGGTCTCTATGATAGCATTCCTGAAACCAGTCAATAATGCCATTTCTCATTCAAATTGATAGTGTTGGTGTCTGGAGGGGGTGATCTGTGATATTGCCCATGAAGTATCCCTGCAGCACCTCCGAAGGCTGAATGCCTCATGTTGTTTAGGAGGTGTAGAATTGCTCTTTCGGGGGTGGGGGGGAATCCCCTGCTTATTTTTGGCTATAATTTCAAAAAAACTCGATTAAGGTGAAGACTGGATTTCAAAGTACCTGTTAGGTGACACAATTTTTTTTCTCCTTGTGTCCCATATCATAGTTTTTGCTGCCTTTATGAGACCTTTCAAGTCATGGATTGAGAATTACAGGCTTGGAGAGAAAGCAAGTGGTCCGGTAGAGTGGGGGTAAGGGCAAGGCTGCAGGATGTATGGCTGGGATAGAGAATATGATAAGGATATGAGAAGCAAGAACATTATTTTCTAGTTCTTGACTGGGTCCTTAGGAGGTGAGGCAGAAACAGTATTCCTGTTTGAGCTGCCAAGGGGATCTAGGGGGAGATTAATAGGTCAATTCCAAATATTCTGTAGCCTATGAGCAATGAGAGAGCATCCACATTTCTTTATCTGGGGGGAACAGAAGCTACCTATGGCCTTAAAGCGACAGCTTCCCCTCCCCTGATAGCTAAAAGAGTTAGAGATGGTTAACTACAGGAAATCTCAGCATTGATGAATTCTTGCTAACCCAAAACTCAGGTTTAATTTTATTTTCCCTCTGAAAACTTCCTTCCCCTCCTTGGTAGTGAGATATATTTATTCCTCTGAGCTTTCAGGAAATCTTTGCATTAGAAGTATTATGTGTTGTATACTTTATTAAAATTTAAAGTTTTGAGAGGTGGGATTTTAGTTCATCAGCAAAATAGTCTCAATCAATTTATCAGACTATAATACAGACTATGGTTTTCTATTGCTTCAGTAGTAAGCATTCATTTCTGAGAACAACCATTGGTGATGTTTTCTAAAATGGGCCTTACTCTACCCTTCCTGCAATCCTTTGGAATTTCTTCTTTTATTTTTGAGACAGCTCGCAACCTCAAACCTTGGGCTGGACTTAAGCGATTCTCTTGCCTCAGCCTCCCAAGTAGCTGCGACTTCAGACACCTGCCCATTTTTTGGTTGCAGTTGTCATTGTTGTTTGGCAGGCCCAGGCAGGGTTCAGACCCACCAGCTCTGGTGTATGTGGCTGGAGCTCTAGCTGCTGAGCTACACTCACTGAGCCAAATCCTAGGAATTTCTTCTCATTTTCAACTACCCTTTCTAATCTATTTTCACTGCCACATTTTTATTACTCAAACAGGATCTATTGTAATAGTCTTCTTATCATTTTCCCTGCCTCTAGTCTTTTGTTCCTCATTTATCTGCTTACTTTAGATGGATAAAATTACCCAAGTTCTTCAACTTAGCTGCAGAATAATTTTTCTAATCACAGCCTGGTATTAAAGCCCTTCTTGCATTTGCACCCACAAACATGCTTCACCTTATTGCCCTCTCGTTGCCTTCATCAAACATTTTTAAGTAATGAGGATCTTTTTAAGAACTACAATGTCACTAGATTTTTTTTCTCTGCCTCTAAGAAGGTGTATTTTCTATATATCCAATTTGTGGCTATTGTTCAACTTAATGCACTTTAATTTAGTGCACTTTGTATTTCACTCATGAATTACATCCTAGGGCTTCATAGTCAGGGGGATCCACCCTCAGCAGTATTGTTTGGGCTGGATGATTCTATGGTAGGGGAAAGGGGATAGCCTATGCGCTGAAGTTTGAACACTATTCTTGGCCTCTACCCACTAGATGCCAGCAGCTCTCCCACGCCCCAAGTGTGACAACTGAAGAGGATCAGAATATACCATCTCGAATTATGCCACTTTAACATAAGGATTATTTTGACCAGAAAGCAATTGAGAAACAGCCGCAATTACTAACCCACAGGAGGAGCTCTCTGCCCTCTCCTAATCTGTCTAAAGCAAGGGCACAACTTTGCTTTCGTAAAGGAAATTTTCATTTGTAACCCTCTACTTCTGTACGAGAAAGAGGAAAATGACTTGTCTCCAGAGCTGACACTAAAACGTGACCGCTTTATAAACAGAAGCACTGCTTTATAAACAACCCTTTTTACCTTCGTTTGCCCCATACATTTCCTAGTTAGCTTTTCATAATTTCTTTCTTCAAGAGCCCAAATCTTTTTTTCTTTCTTTGTCTAGTTATTTTTCCGCAATTTACTATCCTTTGTTGAAATGGTATGTAAACCTCTGGGTATAACCTGTCTTTTTAGGCTCTTCTTTTATGCGACATACTCATGCTTACAAAAATACCAATATCTGTACAGTTTATATGTCTTTGCTTCTGTTAATCTGGCTTTTGTCAGTTTAGTTCACAGGCACCGAAAAACAGAATCTGAGAGGGTAGTGGGGAAGTTTTCCCTTTCTCCTATGCTAATAAAATTGTTTCTAGACTTTGTCGAGTGTTCCTTTGGTAATAAAATTCCACCTCATGGAGAAACACTGTTCTAACCAACAATATTCTTTTATGATTAAAAAAAAAAAGTCCTTTGCCTTTGTATGGCTTTGAACATTTTACAGGGAATTTTACAAAGAGGAATCTCCTTTCTTTCTTTCTTTTTTTTTTTTTTTGAGACACAGCCTCAAGCTGTCACCCTGGATAGAGTGCTGTGGCATCACAGCTCACAGCAACCTCCAATTCCTGGGCTCAAGCGAGTCTCCTGCCTCCGCCTCCCAAGTAGCTGGGACTACAGGCACCCGCCACAACGCCCGGCCATTT
>CAUYRH010065430.1:0-40734 GCA_963574655.1 Perodicticus potto | reverse complement strand
TCCCCTCCTCTCTCTCTCTTCCCCCTCCAACCCCCCTCGCCTCCCCTCTCCTCTCCTCTCCTCTCCTCTCCTCTCCTTTCAGGACAGGGTATTGCTGGAGTATAGTGGTGTGACCGTAGCTCACTACATCCTCCTGGGCTCATGCAATCCTCCTGCCTCAGCCTTGCTAGCAGCAGGGACTACAGTGACCTGCCACCACACTTGGTCAAGTAAAAAAACTTTTCTTGCTACGTTGTCTGGTCTTGAATTCCCTTACCTCAAGTGATGCTCCCATCGTGGCCTCTCAAAGCACTGGGATTATAGTAGTGCCTTGAGCCACTACTCCCAGCCCATTTATCTTGTGTGTTAAGAACATTATAATCATTCTTTTCTAGCTATTTTGAAATATATAATAAATTATTAACTATGATTTCCCTACTGTACTATTGAATGGTAGACCTTACTCCTTTTATCTATGTTTTATACCTATTAACTGCCTCTCTTTGTCCCCCCACCCACTTTACCTCCCAGACTCTGTAACCACCATTCTCCTCTCTACTCACATGAGATCAATTTTTTAGCTCCACATAAGAGTGAGACCATGATATATTTGTCTTTTTGTGCTTGGTTTATTTCACTTAACAGAATTACCTCCAGTTCCATCCTTTTGTGGCAAATAATCAGATTTCCTTCTTTATTATGGCTGAATATATTCCACTGCGCGTACGTACCACATTTTCTTTATCCATTCACCTATCGATGGACACTTAGGTTGATTCCATGTTGTTGCTATCATGCATAGGGCTGTGATAAACTTGGGAGTGCAGGCGTCTTTTCAATACACTGAATTCCCCTCCTTTGGATATATACCTAGCAGTGGGACTGCTGGGTCACACAGTAGTTCTATTTCCAATGGCTGTACATTCCACCAACAGTGTATGAGCATTCCCCTTTCTCCATATCCTCACTAGCATATCATTTATTTTATTTTATGAGACAGAGTCATACTCTGTTGCCCTGGGTAGAGTGCCATGGCATCACAGCCCACAGCAACCTCCAACTCTCGGGCTTAAGTGATCTCCTGCCTCAGCCTCTTAGTAGCTGTGCTATAGACGTGTGCTACAATGTCTGGCTAGTTTTTCTATTTTTAGTAGAGATAAGGTCTCACTCTGGCTCAGGCTGGTCTCAAACTCCTGGGCTCAAGCAATCCACCTGCCTCCATCTCCCAGAGTGTTGAGATTACAGGCGTGAGCCACTGCACCCGGCCAGCATCAGTTATTTATTATCTTTTTGATAATAGGACATTAATTCTGAGATTTGGAGCACTTTCTTCCCAGACAATCCTATTACTTCTCTTCTGTCTCAGGTTTCAGATACATCTTTTTAAGACCAGCAGCATGGAAATGAGAAAGGGCCTCCTGAAGGCCTACCAGCATAAATTTATTTGAAAATGGCTCCTCCTTTTGGGGGACTGGATGTGGTCATCAATTTCAATGACTTTTTGGCAGCAGACCATTTTTACATAACTATTTAGCAGCTAAAATTTTTTTTATACCTCTGCATAAACACTTTCTCCCTTCTAGTTTCCCCCGAATGCACATAATTATGTAAATATCTAGAATATTGAGTGGGACTGAGTGCTTGAAAAGGGGAAGGACTGGAGTTCTTTCTGAATAACAGCAGCAGCAGCAGCTATCATACTCTAACTGCAAACCGTGTCTCAGGGAGTCCTCCACCACCACTTCTTAGCAGGGGCAGCCTGCTCTGGGTGGCATCTGTGCTTGATAGACATCATCTCAAGACCCTGTAGCCTGAGAAGTCTCAGTGCTACACTGGAGTCTCTCATTTCAACCAAATGGCATCTAAACCCCTTCTGTATCTTTTCTTCCCACATTCTTGCAGGTAATTGTGTCCCTTCCACGGAGGCCCCATCCTCAGCACGCCCTCATTTCCCACAGGTTAAGTATTTCTTCTCTAAAATGCTTGGGACTACAAGTGTGTTCAATTTCAGATGCTTTTGGATTTTGGAATATTTGCATTGTACCAGTTGAACATTCCTAATCTGAAAACCCCAAATCTAGAATTCTCCTACAAGCGTTTCTTTTGAATGTCACGTCAACATTCAAAAATTCAGATTTGGGGTAATTTTGAATTTCCCAATTAGGAATGCTACATCCATAACAACAATAGCCAATATTTATTGAGGGCTCAATATGTAGCTGGTAGAGCATTTAGGTATGTTCATATTTCAAAGCTGAGGCATTTGACACCCCAAGAAATTAAGTGCTTTACCTAAGATTACGTGAGCTGGAGAGGGACAAAACTGGAATTGAACCAAGGGGGTTTAATTCAAAGTGCACACCTTTCGCTCCCAGCTACACTTTAAGGAGGAACTCAGAACACTGGCTCTGTTAGCTAGGAACTAGTTCATTCGTGATTTACAAATGGCCGGAGGGTTCTTCCTCTTGCTTGAGGAAAGCGCTGGGGAAATCTGGAATTGATGAGTCCTGGGTTCTCCTCTGAAAGTGCAGGGCTGGGAGCCAGAAATAGAGGCCTGCCAGTCACGGCTTTAGGTCAGCTTTGTTATCCACAGTATGGAAATGATTATCTCTTCCAACTCCTGGGAAAAAGGCTTTGGAGAAATTGTCAGGACAGTGTAAGCTCCAGTATCTCTCTGTTATTCAGCTCCTGAGACTGTCCGGTGCAAGTGAGAACCAAGCAGTCAAAACTATTGCCAGAGTGGGTCAGAGTTTTCTAGGCAAGCTAGTCCCTGAAAGGTCGGACTGGAAGGCTTTCCTTACACGCAACATCCAGTCACAGTCAAAGCCAGGCTCAGAGACTGAATTTGACAGGGAGAGATAGCTGCAGTCAGGCTGCCATCCCGGAGACCCAAGTGACTCGTGTGTGTGGCAACCCCCTCATGGAAAGAACCTGCTAATACCCTCTGCACACAGACGTGACTTCATGGGGCACGTCTGGCACAGCCTCTGCAGCGTCCCAAGGGCTGAGGAGATCATTCCCCACCTGCATGCTTATAAAGCAGATCCTTGGAGTATCTGCCTACCCAAGAGGCAGGCCAGAGAGAGAGGGTGGCAGGAAGTCAGATGGGCAGGGTTTGGAAGATGCAGGGGTATCTCCCAAGAGTGCCCTGAGAGAGATGAGAGGCCAGAAAACTGGGAGCAATCCCAGCCCTCCTGCTGCCAGCTCCACTCCTGCCAGGTTCTCCCTTCTCCACCTTAGCAACCAGTACACACAGAGACCCCGGATGGGCCTGCAGGCCTCGGCCTGGACCCAGAGGCCCTTGAGAAGAATCGGCAGGTGACAGTCTGACTACCATCCCTCCCTGTCCTCATTTCCCACTGCTGAGTCCTCCTGCCTTTTGTCCTACGATCTGCCATTGCCTAGCTTGGAAATCAAGTCTGATCTTTATCACGAGAGGGACAAATCTCTCCATCACCAAGGAGAGAGAATGAAGGATGCCAGAGAAGAAAGCATCCTCCTAAATGTGGAGAAATTTCTCTACAAAGTATGATGATCATCTATCCAGAAGTTGGGAGACAAACAACATGTCTTCCCGGGGTGCCTTTCAGAAAGAAGTGTCTCAGCTGGGAGGTGTTATTTCTTTAAGCACAACTGGGAACCTGGGATTTGGAACCAGTCAGCTGTGCAGGACCCTCCTTCTCAGGCAGCATCATTGAAGTAATTGAAGCTTACTCTATGGCTGGTGCAGATCTTAAAATAACCAGTCAGATGGGGGTGTCACCTATAATGACAATGGTCTTGGGCTCTCTGCAATCTAGAGTCCAGGCCCACCTAGCTTGAAAGAAAAGACCCCAGGAGAGGACCACAAGTGGGTCAACTCAATCCAGGGCAGCGATGCTCAGCCCCTGCCAGCAGCACAGCCTCAGAGTAGCAGGTGACTCCTCGCCCTTCCCACTGCCGGCCAGAGGCAGGGCTATGCCCCCTCCCACCACAGCTCTCCCCCTGCCCTCCTCCTTCCCCTCTCCTCCCTCCTCCCTGTGGTCCCCAGTGGTAGAGGGGCTGAGATTAGCAGCTCCAAACCTTGAGATGTCACTCATCATTTTGAGTTACGTTTCTACCCTAGATAATTTAAAATACAAGATCACAAAATAAAATTATGACTTGGGAGGGCACCCATGTCACCCCAGAGAGACTAGTGAATGACAGTCTTGTGGGGTACTCATCTTACTCAGGGGGCAAAGGGGAGTCTTCTAATTCTTTGAAATGGATTTCAGTTGTTTTCTAGAGACTTTCATTTAGAAGAGAAGCAGCAGTTCAATCTCACTGGCTCTGGCCTTCCCTGGTTTTGGAGAGTGGAAGATGGACCTTGTAAGGGGCGGAGGGGAAGGGTAACCAGTCCCCCCACCTGACCCCGCTGGCCAGGGAACATCTCTGAGGGCAGGTGCAGCCTACAGGGCTGCGACTGTTGGCTCCTTTCTACCTCTTTCCCGTCCCTCTGCCCTCCTCCTTCCACTCAAGTTCAAGTGCAGGTTCTGTTCTCAGCCTCTGGGCAGCCATATCCTGGGCTAAAGCTAGGGAAGCTGAGTCACTCACCCACATAGAAATACTCTGGGGACTTGTCCTCTGATGATAAGTCCTTTATGGTGCCTCCAAACCGAAACCATAGCCCAAAAGCGATGACGGCCGATCCAGCCAGCTGGAAGGTAAACAAGAGGGTGTTTGTAGTGGGAGGGGACAGTGTGCACAGATGTAAGGGCAGGCCCCGGCACAGAACGCTGCAGGCTAGGTGGGGCTACCCCTTTAGAAATTACCTAGCCCACCCTTCAAGTTTTATAGGGGAGGAAGCAGAGGTTCAGAGAGAAGAGAAGAGGTGTTCAAAGCCCCTTAGGCCCCTGATGGGATGTCAGAACTTGGCTTTCCTGATCCCAAGGACAGGGTTTCTCCACGCTGCCAGGACGCCCTGCGGTTATGGGCACACACGGCATGGCTAGGAGGCATCTCCAAACAATGCTCCCACCGTGTTTCCCCTGGAGGGCACCTGCCCGCTGCCTCATTGTCCCCTGTGGGTGCACTGGACCTCCTCACTAGTCCCACAGTGAGAGGTGCTTGCGTCTCAGCCACCAGGTCACCGAGAGCAAGATGAACTCCAAGACCTGGGGGAAACCCACTTTTCTAAATTGGCAGAAAATACACCAGCCTCAGCACCCACCCACACCTCACGAGTGCATAGTCCCCAGTTGGAAAGTCACTTTGGAGGTGTTTGCAACCCTGGCTCCCCCCAGTTCTACATGTCACTGCCCTGCCTGGGGCTCGTTTTGAAGGCAGGCTGGCAGCCTGGCTATTTTTTTTTTCTTTTCTTTTTTGGTTGCTATTTTGAGTTTCCATGGAAAGTGAGGAAGGAAAAAATAATTTTGTGAAAAAGCATGGTCTGTGTGCCGTGTGGCTCATGGAGAGGCTAAGTGGCTGGCGCGGGCAGCGCTGGGCAGGCTGGCGGCCGGTAGAGTCATCACCGGCTTCCTCTCCTTCTCCACTCCGAAGGCTTTTGTAAGGCTCAGCATGGATGCAGAAAGCCCTTTCTGCCATCACAGGACTGTCACAACTGTAAGCCAGAAGACTGGAGTCAGGGTTTTCTCTCCACAAACACCACTGTTGAATTTCACTGTATCATTCAATCAACAGCCATGTACTGGGCACCTTCTGGGCTCACGGCACGATGGGAAAGTAAGCAGGGAGGTAAAAAGAGCCTCCTGACTCTGCCAGCCCATCCAGTTGCTGTGCGGCTGCCCCTGCCCAAACAGAGCAGAGCGTATACAGATGCCAGCCACAGGAAGTCAGAGGAGCAGAGGTCTAATGAGAAAATGCCGTATCAAAGTCAGGTTAGATCAGAAGCTTTCTTATGCAGGATGCTTCTACCCTTTGGGGTGGCTTATAAAGGACCTGGCACCATCCTTTATATCTGGCTGCATTTATCCGAGGACATCATTCTTTCCTTCTGCCCCCCAAGGCCCATTCTCCTTATAGCTCCTTCAGAAAAGCAGTGTGACTCCAGCAAGGAGGAGTCAGAGGGGCAGAGCTCTGCAAGCTGGAGTCTCCCCTGTGGAATAACTAAAAGTTTCCAGTACTTGGAGGAAAGTACTAGTTGGATAATGTGACGGACAGCTAAAGGAACTGGGCTCAACCAGCTTTTGAAAGACTTCTCCATTTTCAAAAGACTTCTCCATGGCAGCATCACATGGAAAGCTATTGAAAGAAGTCTTGCCATTAGCAAAATTCATTACTGCAACTTTTCCCTTGCTCACTGTATCGTCTCAGTTTTCTCATTAAGGATGTATTTTCTTACATCCTTTACAAAACATTGGTTTTTTTTAAAAGCATTAAATGATGTTGTTTTTCAACCCAGAAAAAGTGGGGAGGGTCTTTGTAGGCCATGCTGTAACCTGGGAGGGAACCAATTTTGAGGTCCTCACGGTTTCTGCACAGGAAGAGAGTGATGCCCGCAATCAGGCTCTGTCCCTAGGAGCACCCAGCCAGCCTCACAGGCAGCCCCGCACACCCTGGTCTCTGCGGCAACTTGATGGAGTTTCCAAACACAAAGCAACATCTATTGACAGAGGCAACAGGCCAAAGCCAGCGGCCTCTGAGTAGACTGCGGAGGAGGTGACCGGTCCCAGGGACACCCTACCACGAGGCCACATTTTTGGAATCTCTGTACACAAAACTCTAATTTATAGCTGTCTGGGATCGTCCTCCCAGACGGAATACATTTGTCCAGCTCTGGCACAGATGTGTTTGATGCATAATGGAAAATTAAAAGAGAGGTTGCAATTTAAAGCCATCGGGCAATTGGAAAAAATCTGCGCTTGCTTACCCACGCGCCCCATCCCCAAACCACATGGGTTTCCTCCTGGGTCAAGGAAACTGTGGCTTAGCTGGATGTCATCACTGGGTGGAAGGGAATCCTCCAGCCTGCTGCCACCCGCTGCATCGGGGCATCGTGGTGAGGGCCTGGCCAGGGCTGATGCTGCTTGTGACAAGTCGGTGATCCCTGCTTTGGAAAGTGGCATCAGCAAAGACCACGTAGCCCTCCAGTCCTTTGAAAGTCACCATCCCTGCAAGGCTCACAGAATGCTCTGTGTTCATGGGACTTGGGCTGGTCCACCTCACGCTAGAAATTGCTTGAAGAAAAATCACACCGATTCCAGTCTGGTCAGGAACAAAGTGAGTAAGCGAGAATCACTAAGTTCTCACCATTCTCTGCTTCCATAGAGCTGGAAGAGATGGTGTCCCCCATGAACTGAGGGAAGCCTGCAAGCCCCTCTACACCTCAGTTTTAGCCCTGCAGGGCCTAACCGCGCCAGGTCCCATTATCTCTTCTTTCAGTCTCAGCTGCTCTTTTGCATGGGGACACAGCATTGCACAACTTTAACACAAACAGGAAGTTGCCTCTTTTTCTTTTCTTCTCCTGCCCCTACTCTCATCTCCTTTCCTTTCTTCCCTGTCTTTCTTCCTTGCACGTTTATTAAGAATCAAGTATGGTCCAGCCCATACTGGGCTCTCCATCAGGGAAACGACGATGAAGAAGACACAGCTCACGCTTTGACAACCGCGGAGAGTAAGTAATCCGGTGCAGGGAGTGTGCAACAGACGAAGGGCCACCAAGGGACTGGAGCAAAGCACAGACGCTGGCAGGCGGCACAAGCCGTTACACTTTCATTTACATCTTCAAGAAGGAGTTAGAAGTCACAGGGCGGGAGAGAGCTCCAGGCAGAAGCATGCCTACCGGCTTCCTCTCCTTAGCTGCATGCAGTAGTGGGGAAGGGGATGAGAGGGGGGACCCGAGTCCGGGGCTTGAGAGGGGACTTGGGGCGGACTTGAACTAGCTGCTCACTGGCCACTACCTCGGAAATTCCATGGTGGGGGTTCCTGAGGCGAGGGGAGAGGGAGGAAGGGGGGAGGGAAGAACAATCAGGAGCAAGAGATAAAGGCCTGAGCAGCTGAGGACCAGCCAGAGGACACTAGGGCGTGGATGTGGGGGGCCGTGAGAACCACTCAGAATCACTGGACCTACTGAAGAACCTTGGTGAGCGCTGCCCTGCTTCCTGGGCCAGTCCCAGGCCACCTGCCTTTGGAATAATTACGACCAGAAATATAGCTACTTTTCCAGAAATGGACCTTTATGTACAAAAGCATTTATTGAGAATCTATTGTGGGCCAAAACCTAGGATCCAGGAAGGATCCCAAAGTCAGGAAGATCCAGTCCTTTTCCCAAGGACCTCAGCTGTTTGTGGAGACTCTAATCCCAACTGAGTAGCCCAGCGGGAACCCAGCCCTGCAGAAACAGTCCACTAGAATCCACACGAGAAGATTCTGGAAAGCATCGTTCCTTGTGCCATTATTCCTTTTCTGCAGACAGCTTTGTGCAAGGCACTCAGGGAATGTGATCAAATAGAATTGTCGGGGCAAGAGTGTGGCCACTATTTAATAAGAGAAGAGAAGAAAAATAGGGAAAAAAAGATAAGAAGAAGTAGGGAGTGGAACAGACAGTAACATGTAAGTCATTAAACAGAGAATCATCAGATAGTTACAGTACGGCTCTTCATGGGCAAGTTATTTCAGTAGCTAACCATATTCCGGAGTTTGCAGGATGCAAAATTTCAAACGGTAAGCATATGTGTTTAGAGGAAACAGTTTGTGTTCTAAAACTAAAATGCCAGAAGGCAAGACTGAGACCTGATTAGAAAGCATTTAAAGCAAAGTGGATGGACAAAAGTTTCCTTCAATGGCCGTCCGCCCAAAACAAGTCATTTAGCATGAGGCAGACCTCATTAATGGATTTTAATTTTATTTAACTGTTTTTATTTCCACTTTCCTGGGTTTGCTAATAAAAATGTTACTCTATGAGGACATATTTATTTAATATTCTTTAAAAAAGCTTTTCTGAATTGCAAATATGGTGCCTTGGAGGACACAGTCTTGTTGGAGGGGGTTGGTGCCGAGATGCAAGAATGCAAAAATCACTGCCATCCCCAGTGGCTCCTCCAGTCTACCCAGCTGCCCTTCCTCCACCATGCTAGCCAGCTGGATCACAAAGAGCAAATATATGCCATCTGCTCTGTGATGACCACACCCAGCCAAAAGCCCCTCTTTTTATGGGCAATAAACTATCCTTTAGGGGAGTTCTAGACAGCACCAGTCTTATACCTGAGTAGGAACCACAACTAATGGTGCTCAGATGCTCCAGCCAGTTTCAGGCCCTTCTCCCACCTGGAGGCCTCTACTCTCACTGTGTCCTTGGCTTAGAATTCTCTCCCCCTCCCTCTCACCCCAGCTGACCGAACAGCTCTATCGTCATTCCTGGAGAAGCCTACTATGGCCTAGATATGTACCTTCCTTTATAGCTCATTAACCTTTTCTACTTAAATATTTCTGTATACATATTTTTAATTAAGGCCTCAGTTCTGTGAGGGCAGGGACAGGATTTATATTGCTTCCTTTCTGTGGGTCAGAGGGGGCTCCCAAAAGACATTTGATAAATGAATGAATAGAGGGTACCAGTTAGACTATGTTATGGCCTGAATTGTATCCCCTCCAATTCATGTTAAAGCTCTAACCCTCAACGGGGCCTTTGGTTAGGAGAGTACCAGGTTTAGAAAAGGTTACGAGGATGGGGACAACATGGTAAGACCAGGGCCCCTACCTGAAAAGCCGCCAGGGAGTTCCTGCTGTCGCTCCACCACGCGAGGACCGGCCAACCGGGCAGCTGTCTGCTCGCGGAGAAGACAGCCCTCGCCAGAACCCAGCCATGCTGGCATTCTGATCCCCAATTTCTAACTTCCAGAACAGTAAGGAATAAATTTCTGTTATTTAAGCCACCCAGTCTGTGTTATTTTTTTTTTTTTTTAAATGTCAGCTTGAGCTAAAACGGGCTGACAGGAGCAATTGTGAATAACGCCCCTCCCAAGTCTCCAAGGGAGTAATACTTCACAAGGTACTACTTTCAAATCCTTCTGCACCTGGAACACGCTCTAGATACCTTGGAAGGCACTGGGGAAACACGCCGTGGAACATTCCCAGCAAAACACTTGCACAAAGGAAGAGAAAACAAAACCAGAGCATGTAGCGTAAGTTCTGTGTTTTCCTAAGCCAGTGGGGATGTTTGCCCAGCGCCATGTGTGGACACAGCAAATAAATCTACACATACTAGTTTCTACTGGTAGGGGCATAGGAGTATTTAACAAGATAGAAGCAGCACACACACTGCCCTTGAAATGAAAGAACGAACACAGGATGAAGGCTGGGTGTATATACGATCCAGCTCAGGCTCAGTCTCTACTTTGGGATGAAGTCACACAAAATGGAAAATGATGCTCCAACCCGAGAATCTTCATTAAGTGCTTTTAAGCTTATACTCGCTCTTGGTGGCAATTCTCATCCCAGACGGAATCACGTAATGAGCACTTACGATTCTTGATGCGACTGTAAACCCATTACGGTACCCCGAGGGTAATGGGGTCTCATCCTTTTAGCAGGCAAGAGTCAGAAGCACATTTGCTCGGGAAGATGATACTAATTTTCTCAGAGAGGAAAACCAGCTCTGAAGGTTTTCATCCTGTTACGTTGAGAAGACAAGGCAAGGATTCAGATGGCACTTTCCCAAAGCAAGGATTTTACCAGGAAAAAACCCCACAAAAGTGGAATGCCATATGACACCAAATGGCCTCTGAGGGGCCTTGCTGCCCTGGCCTCGACATTGGGACCAGGTGAGAGAAGTGGGAGCAGGGCCGGCCGGCACGTGGTGACAAGAAAGCCATGTTGCTTTCTGATTTCCATATTATTTCCCTCACACAATGTCACAAGAACAAGCTCATGCTAAGAAAGACCCCTGTCAGGTAAGAGTATATGTTACAATCAATCAGTGCCTAATTCTCTGCATCGGTGCACAATTCAAACATTCAGGAATGTTCTCTTCATCTCTGGAAAGAACATCAGGCTGTCTATTTGTGCCAGAGACACCGTCTTCTTTTTGTTTAGGCGTTACAATGTGACCTTGCATGGATTTACTGACATTGCTGGGAGGTGGTCTAGAAGTGTGGGGGGCGTGAGGGGAGGAGGGGAATGGAAGTTTACCTGGGGAGAAAAGCTGGCTGTGAATGAGCAGATAATTTACAGACAGTGGAAAGTGCAGTGTGTTTATTCAGCGGTTGTACACATTGCCTTTTCTCTTAAAACACAGAGGGCAAAGGAGGAGGAGAGTAGGAAACAGCAAGAGTTAGGAAAAAGATGATACCGGTGTAGTTTTCTTCCTAGGGCAGACAAATGTCACAGACTGCTTGGTAATGATTCCAGAGAACAGATGGCTCCATCAAGTGAAGACCAAATACATACAGTCCACTCCACAGGAGTGAGGAATGCTCAATGTCACCCTACCTCCCCTAGGGGATGAGCTCTGGGAGGATGACAATGCCTTTCCCAGGCTTTCTGAGCGTCCTCCTTCCGGCATCTCTTATCCTGGGCTTGTCCCCTGAACATAATCACATTCCTTGGACACCCCAATGATTATGTGACACCTCGTCTCTATAGAGATGAGACATTAGCCAAGACGGGGCATGAAACAGTATTTATTTTATAGTCTAATATTCTTCAAGGTGTTTGACAGAACTACTTTGGAGCAGACAAACAAGATTCTTAAATATTGGCCAATAATAATGATCCTTTCCCAGTTACAGGTGAAACAAAGACAAAAAAAAGTTTTAAGTAGAACTAAGGCTAGATTGCAACAACCCAGAACATTCTGTATAATGTATAAGAGTCACCTTGGATGGAATCCAGCAGAAATCATGAAAATACAAGTTATTGCGCTACAGATATATATATTTTTAATAGCAATTTTACCAGATCTGTTGAGGTCAGGAAGGGGCAGCGCTGGCCGGTTCACAGAACACTGGCCAGATGAGGACTTGTGTAGGAAGACCCAGTCAGCTCCCTGGAAGATGCTGGCAGCTTCTAACACGTCCCTGGTCCTGCCCAGCCCTGGCAGGGGGATCCTGCCATCTCCGCCCCTGGGTCACAAGCTAACTCTTTCCCAATCACCATTACTAGGAGGAGGACAGAGCTTGGTACACATATTGGAACACCTTCCAAATGCTATTCCAGAAATTTTAGTTCTTTGTGTGCACAGAGTGAATGACAACATCCTTAGACAGGGTCATAACAAACTGGTCATCATGTGCGGCACTGTGGTGGGAGGAGCTGTGGGGGGACACATGGGGTCCGAGGCATCTGGGTTTGATCAGGCTCTGCCAGTTCCTAGCCCTGTGATCTTAGGAGATCCACTTGGCCTCTCTAACCCCAGCTTCTCCCCCTTCAAAGTGGTCCTAACAAACCTGCCTCCTTAACAGATCAAATGAGTCCATGTCACACACGCCAAACAAGGGGAGCCCAGCGTTTGCACTGGTATGTTACTGGTAAACTTGCTGAAGCTACCATCAGACTGAAAGCTTCATCTTCAAGAGAGGAAACCCCACTCCTGTGGTTCTCCTGCCACTTCCTCCACTCACATTCATTTCAGCCCTACGCTCCCCCTTTCCAGACAGCTGGAATTCTCTTGCGTTTCCTAACCCTTCTGTACCAGAAAGTCAGTGGCCTTTTACAGAAACCATGTCCTCCCACCGTAAGTGTTTTTAAGACCCAATAATAGAAACATATGAAAAGATGCATTTATGAATGAATAATTAAACTTAGGCTACAGCTGTCCAGTGGAATTTTCTCCAATGATGTAAATGTTCTCCATCTGTGCCGACTAATACTGTAGCCAACTATGGCCACTGAACACTTGAAACGTGGCCAGTAGGACTGACAAACGGAACGGTGCATTTCATTTAATTTCAATTAATCTATATAGCCTCACGTGATCAGCAGCACGACCACTGCATTGGACAGTACAAGTCTAGAACTCACTGGCTCAAGTCATAGCTCAACCTTCTCTTCCCATTAGTCTGTAGACTCGGAGCCTAGAAGACTCGGGGACATGCACACAGGCCCAGCTCTGCAGTTGGCTACTTCGGGACCTGGGCAGGGCTCTTCAAATCTTTGTAATCTTTGTGCCTCTGTTTCCTCATAAGTAAACCGGAGTGATAGTAGCTGCTATCTCATAGGGTGGTTGTGAGGATTAAAGGCATTAACAATAAAATATGCTCGGGAAAGCAGCTGACACACAGCTTATATTTATATAGCACTTACTATTCTTCTTCAAGATTTCGCTGCTGAGACTAATTTGTTAAACTGTCTCCTGACACACAGCCTTTCTCAACTCACCTCCTACTTCTCCTCTGCTGTGAACTGAGCAGTAGGGCTCTCAGCATCTCTCCTGCCTCTCCCATATGCTTGAGGATCATTATTGTTAGCCAATATTTAGGAATCGTGTTTGTCCGCCCCTGCATTTCTGGAATCCATGGGGACTACATCTGACACTGGATATAATCTCCCTGGTCTCAGACTTCACATTTTCCCAGTTAGTAGCATTCCTGATAGGTCCCAAGAGATTAAAACATTGAAAAAACATGAGGGTTACAATCAGAAGTCTTGGGACAGATTATCTACCATGCCTGACTTTCAGCTTCCACATTTGTAAAATGGGAATAATTCACACTATTTCATGGGATAGTTGTGATTCATTATCAGATGGGATAATGCAGGTGAAAGCATTTTGCAAACTAAAACATCAAATGAATGTTAATTTGTTTGTTTCCATCAAATCTAAAGATGATGTAAAGGCCGGCCAATGTAACCCAAGGTAATTCATCTGTAACTGTAACACGTGCTCCACCCATCTGGTATCCCCTGTTGGCTGGCATCGTTCTTTCCTTAATTCCTTGGCAACCATGACACGGCTTGTTTCAGTGACTACAGAGCCATCCCAGCTGTGTTGTGATATTAACTGTCACCGTCAGTGTTGAGGGTGGGGGATGGAGGTCATGTTCTGTTTTGTTACACATGGCTGGAGGCCCAAAGATGATATTTTAGAATAACATAGTGAAGTACAATGGACAATAGACAAGTGGCCTCCTGGCCATTCTAGAAACCATCAAGCACTAGCATAAAAAAAAGGGTCTTAAAAGGTGAAATGGCAGCTGAATTAAGAGAACTGCCAAAAGCCAGCCAAGTGAGCAAGCCGAGAGAAGGGGTCCTCCCTGTCCCATTCAGAAACAAGTGCCACTTTCTGGTCTCTCACCCCTGCAGGCCACGTCTAAAACAGTGGTTGTCCAAGTGTGGTCCCAGACGAGCACCACTCAGGGGCTTGCTGAAATGCAGAACTCAGCACATGCAGTTAAACAAGATGCCCAGGTGACCTGTATGCATAGAAAGGTTAGAAGGGTGCTGGTCACCAAAGGCTTCCCATCGTCTCCTCTTGCCCCTACCCCACTTGATAGCACAGAGGCAGGGTGGGGCACAACAGTCCTGGACTAAGTTCTGTGCACATGCCCCTGTTGGCCGGAGCATGCTGACTCTGCCAGGCACTGAGGGATTGGAAGGGGATGTGAGTAGGACTGCCCTCAAGAAGCAAAGACTAGAGAGGGAATAAACTACAATCAAAGGTAAAATGGAGCCTAAAACCAGCACAAGTGCATCAAGATCAAGGAATGTGTCTGACTCATCTTCGGATCTCCAGCATTGAGCAGGATATGAGGTACCTGGACGGCGGGCAGCCCTCATTTGACTGAACTGATTATCGAGGAAGGGATCTCTCCTTTTCACTCCATGCCCTTCATAAACTATGTAAGATGCACGCCGCTTTGCTTGGTTGATCGGATTTAGGCCACCTGCTTTCTTCCCCTTAGCTTTAGGAACCTCTTGGATTCCAGATTCGACTTTCCCTACGTACTTCTAAATGTGACGACAACTAATATGTTATTGAGTATTTACTATGGGCATGTACCATACTTATTACCTTAGACATAGTAATTCATTTTATCTGCACAAAGATCACAGATTTATGTTGGTACTATTTTAATGTCCACTTTACAGATGAGAAAACTGAGACTCAAAAAAGTTAAACTTGCCAAGGTCCACAGGTAGTAAATCACGGAGCCAGGAATAAACTCAGGCAGTGTGATGCCAGTATCTACCTCCCAGGCTTTGAATTCCTGGATTTGAAGTGCCACACTGCAGGGATCTGTCTGAGGTCTACCAGAACCCCAACTCCAGCCTCCACAGACTGGCCCCCATTATAGGCCCCTCCTTGTCTGTCCCGGCAACATTAGGTCCTTCTTGTCCGCAGTAGGGGAGGGACAGCTGCTCTCTTTCCGCCTTGGTAGAAATAAAAAATGAAGACTGTCCCATAGCAATGTTGTGGAAATTCTTATCTGCCTTCTAGGGTGGTCTAGCTTTTGGGTGGACCTCAAAGAATATTTTCTTTCGTATTTTTTTCCTAAACCAGTCTTTCTGACTTAGCAAATGAAACACCGCCTTTCCTTAAAGCACCTGTTAGGCATCACCAGTGAAGACCCAAAGCTGCCTTGCTGGCGGGGAGGAGGGAAGGAGAGCAGTTTCAAACTTGCCATATATGGCGTCTGACTTTCAGCAATGAAAGCCCTGCTTCCTGTCGGTCGGTAACACGGCGCAGCTAGTGGAGCACAATGGTAGGAAAACGCTGAGTGTACAGCAACAAACCAAGGAATAAACAGTGCCCAGGTTTTTCTTTAAACCCACATATGCGGGTGGGTTGTAGTGTTTTATTTATATTGCTATGCAACGGAGGAAAAAAAATAAAGGTGATTTCAATGAAAAGCACAGGAATAGGCCGTGCTATCTGATTGCAGCGTCAGAATTTAGACTGATGTTGGGAGGGGTTTCATGTTAGCATCAACCATGATAACAGAAATTAATTTAGTGGGGTGAAGGGCTAGGCTTTTCTTTTGTTTTTAAAATTCAGCGGTGAATACAGTCAGCTGCCCTGGCCCAAGGAGTACTGCGCTGGCTCCTGGAGGATCCGGCCGAATGTTTATACAACCAGGAGCACAGCCTAGGGAAACTTAAACCAAGCTGCCAGAGGAGGCTGCAAAACAATTTGTCAAGTCACAGATCACAAAACATACCCTGCCCCCCTCTCCACGCCTGCTTCTGGCAAGTTTCTGACAGGAAAGGAAGTGCTGTCGCCAGAGGACCTTATGTCTCAGAAGGGCAGGCACAGGAGCTTCTGAGGGTATGTGTACGTGTTACACTTTAAGTCAAGGTGAAAGCCAGTCCCTCCAGGAAAACTGTCTTCTGAGCCTTCCCCAAACTTCCTACAAAGCCCTCCAAGGGCTTTTCCTCTAGGAAAAAACAACTTCAGAAACTAGGGTGGAGCTTTTCTGGAATCAGGTTCCCTAGTTACAGTGAAGGTAAGTATCTAGATCATTAATCCCACACAAGTGCTCGCCCCCAAATCTTTAGGTACTTGTTTGGGTTTGTCCCTTTTTCTTCGGTTGTGCAGAGCTCCCCTCCACGCTGCCCCACCATAGACCTGGGAGAAGGGAAGGTCCCCATATTTCTCTCCTGTGCTCCACCTATGTAAGCAAAGAACAAACAGCTAGGTACTGATCAGGAGGAGACAGAGTCAGTCCTTCAGATAAAGGTGACTGTTGATAGTGCAAATCAAGAGAGCTATTCATACCAAGTTCTCTAACCTGAAGACTCATGAATTCACTCCATAGATTACGTATTGAATGCCTCCTCTGTGCTGGGTACTGTTCTAAGTGCTGGGGATACAGCTGTGAACAAAACAGAAAAAAAAAATTTCCTGCTCTCAGAGTCTTAAGTTCTAGTGGGGAAAATTAACAAGTACAAATAGAGATTAGAGTTGTTCTCCTCAAATGAAGAAAAGCAGCAAGTCTGAATGCTTACTTAACAATAAATGATAATAATTAAAATTCTATGAGCCTACTATGTATTAGGCTCATAGAAAGTTGAGGTCAGACACTTTACACATTTCCTCTGAATCCTGCTAATCTAGTTGAGGAAATAAGATCAACACGTAACTTTATTACTCCAATTGCACAACAAGAAAACAAGCCTAGAAGGAAGGATAACTTGCTTAAGCACACCCTGCTTGTCCACGTCCCTCCCAGCTCAGGATCTGTGCACCTTCACCACAGGGTTTCCTCTGTCAGATGGTGGCCCACACACCCCCGTCTCTGCTCCTCCCCCGGCGAATGGTGTGTCACTTTGCCCACCTCCATTCTCCCAGGCCTTCTAGGGTCAGCTTGAATATCTCCTGGTCAAGGAGAATTTTTTTGTTTCCTCACCACTGGTGTGCTCCTTTCTTTGAAGTCCTTAATTAGATCATACATATGAAAGGTCATGTCTAACCCCAGTGGCTCACACGTGCGGGCTCTCAAACATTGCCTTGTGCCCACTTCCCTTCCTCACCATGTTTATGGTCAACAGTGTGAAATTTGTCACTTGGTGCACTGTCTTATTTTTGTGTTGTTCTATAAGCATTGGTCACATTTTCTCAACTAGATTAGCAGCCTAGGGAATAGCATTTATATTTATAAATTATTGTTTTTTTGACTATTGTTTAATAGAGTAGTTCTCAAACTTGAGCCTGGATCAGAATTACCTGATCGCTGGGTCCCTTCCCCAGAACTTCTGATTCAGTAGCTTTGAGACAGGCTGAGAATGTACATTTATGACAAATTCCCAGGAGATTCTGATGCTTCTGGTCCAAGAGCCACACTTTCGAGGACCACTAATTAACTGAATGCAGCACAGTGCTTAAGAGTGGGTAGTGCAAGTTTGACTCACATCTCTGCCACTCATTAGCTATGTGACCTTGAGCAAACAAACCCATTTGAGCCTCTGTTTCCTCATGTATAAAATTGGAGATAATTATAGTATACACATCAGAACCGTTATGAGGATTAAGTATAAACATGTAATGTGCTTAGCACTGTCCCTGACACACTGAAAACATTCAATAAATGCTTCTGATCATCCCTGGGAAGGCTGGCACGACAGCCAGCACTGAATAAGTGCTGTATGCAGCCTAAGACTTCCTTCTCTGGGTTAAAACTTCTTTTGAATTTGTAAGCAGTGGGAGTGAAGGGTGTCACTTTATCATGACATCTATAATTAACAGCTTTTGAAATTAAGCTAGACTACTAAAAAAAACTTAATATAAACGGCCTTCAGAAATGCCTTTCCTGATAGCAAGCTGGATGTAAATACCCAGGAGGACAAAATTCTTCTGGGGTGTCCCCAGAGTACCTCCTTGACACCTTCCACTGCAGAAGCATGCTGAAGATGGCCCCTTGGCTTCTGAAGAGCTTGGAGTTGCTGCCATCACCGGGCCATCTGGGCTAATGGGTTGGCAGGCACAAGCGGAGACCATCATTCAATAATTAAACAGTTGCAGTCATGGGAGAGCTACCTGCTCCAGCCCAGTGGTTTCAAATCACTCAAGCCCCTGTTGCTCCCCCCACCCCCAAGAACAACTTCACCCAAAGCAAGACCTGTATTTTCCCTCAGGGCCTATCTGAGCAGTTACACTGGCTGACAGTCTCTTAAGAAAGCCCAAGAGAAAACGTGCAGAAAAGACAATTTTCAGATCTTGTCTCTCAATCCTCCAGGGCCTGGGAAAGGGTATCCAGGGATCTAGTGATGGTCTAGCCCTAATCGTGTCTCATTAATACAGGAGACAAGGGTCAGGGCCCTATCTCTCTGTGAGCCATTAATCCCAGGAATGCTGTCAGTTCAATAAACCCCCGGAAAGTTGAATGAGATCATCTCTGGGAGCATTAGCATTTAGCAATGGCAGCAGGCTGGCGATTGTGGGGCGATGCTGCTGCCCCTTGGAAGCCCCTCCGTTCCCCACACCTCCTCTCATCCAGCGGTACCCTTCCCCAATGCCCCCAAATAGGCCGTCCCTGCCTCAATTTTCACTCCTACCCCCGATTTCCTACGCAAAACCATCATAGCCAGGTGGTGTGTCTACACACTTCGGAGGGTTACACCCCAGGCAGCCCCAAGGGCGGGGGTTTCTCTCCCGTTGCCGGGGCCAGGCCCCAGCTCCAGTTGCAAGGCGGAGCGGAAGGGGGTGTGTGCACGGGAGACTGCAAGGGAGCGGGGGCCGCCAGGGCCCGGGCCCCAAGCCCTCGGTGGGTGAGGAGGGGCAGGTACCCTGCACCTGGCGTCACCAGCCGGGAGATAAAAACCAAGGCGGGGGCTCCTACGGACGCACGATGTCGCTCCCCTTCTCACCGTTTTTCGGTGATCAGTCTTTTCTCTCTCGGTTCTCTCTCCTCCATCCCTCCCTCCCTCTTTGTCTGCCGCCTTCTTGCCTTCGTCTATTGAACACCCTGCCTTCTCCTGGAGCACGGCTCGGGCGCCGCCGCGGTCAGCTCCCCGGGGACCCCGGCCCCGCGCCCACCGCCCGGCCCCGGCCCGGCCCTCCGGCTCCGGGTCTCACCCAGAAGAGCAGGTTGAAGCCGAGCAGCAGGTACTTGATGCACCGCAGGCCCCCGCGGAAGCGCCCCATGCTGCGGCCCTGGCGGCCGGCTCCGGAGTCCCAGATCCCCAGGCCCGCGCTCGGAGCGCCGGCAGCAGCGGGCGCCGGCGGGGAGGGGGCGGGGCGTCGGGAAGGGGGCGGGGAAGGGGCGGGGAGAGGGCGGGGCCTGCGAGGACCCCAAGCGGCTCTGCGGGCTAGAGGTGGGGGCGCCGCGAGGGTGGAGATGGAGCCAACCCGAGCAGCACGTCCGCGCTTCCGTGGTCGCACGGACCACCTAGTTCCCTCCTGATGCGGGGACCGCCTTCCCAGCTCCCGCGGCTGTCCGCTCTTTGTCGAGGAAGGAGCGTCCACTGGGGACGCGGGACCCATTTAATGAGCCTTGAGGGATAAGGACACGATGTGCAACCGTAGGAAGGTGACTTCAGGTAGAAGAGATAAGGTCTCCTCGAAGCTGGTAGGACCCGTCGCGGAGCACCCGGTTGAGTGGCAGAAGATGTGGTTCTCGGGGAGGCCGCTTCTGGAGGACCCTCCCACCAGCCCCTCCTGCGTTCCTCTGAGGATTCTTCACCTTAATAGGCAAGAACTGGGAGAAGGGGCGGGAGGCGGCTGCCCTGGGCCTTGGCAGCTGCTCCCCCCTGCTCAGGAGGCCAGTGCAGCGGAGTCTGGTTCCCCAGGTCCTGCTGGGGTCGGCTGATAGGAGAGTTTGGAAGGAAGCCAAGTTCTCATGATCTTAATTGTGATGTGGAGAAGGGAGAAAAGAGGGAGGTTTTTGTTTTGCTTTGTTTTTATTAAGTTTGACTGCTGGCAGGGAAATCAGGATCCCACTCACGTTGACTAAGTGTCTACAATATGTGGTGTCAGACAGTATGGGGGAGAGAGGAAAGTGTAAAATTCAGGAAGCTTAATGTGTTGATTCAGCACAACTTTAAGTGCCTATTATAAGCCAGGCATAGTAACAAGTGCCGGGGACTCAGTAACGATTAGACAGCAGGGCTGGGAACCACAGTCTGGTGGTGGAGACAGATCTGTAAGCGAAAGAGATGGGGAGGGTTGGCGGCCTCAAGGACACACGTGGCCCTCCAGATCCTCAACGCAGCCCCTCCACCCAATCCAAGCTTTTCAAAACAAATCCAATGGCCACAGGTTCCCCAGCCCTGGTAGGCCAGGGAAGGTGTAGTCAAGGAGAGTGGACCTGATTTCGTCTGGAAAGACGAGCCTGAGCAGAGAGGAAGAGAGTCCAGGCAGACAGAATGTGCAAAAGCACAGTGCTAGGGAAAGCAAACCTTTTGGGGAAGGATGAGAACCACAGTGAGCCCAGCTGGAGCAGGAGCCTTGTGACGTCAAAGGGGAAGGTGTGCCAAGAAGGCGGAGGGCCAAATCTCAGCTTTCCCTCAGCCAAACAGCTTGTAGCACCGTCCTTGGCCTCAGTTCCCTCATCTCCAACAGGGAAATAATAGTACCCACCTCACAGAGCTGTAAAGATTAATGAGTTAATATTTATAAACAGCCTAGAACGGTGCCTGGCACAGAGGAATTACGGTGTTACTGTCGGCCAGCCATTCCGTTTCTATCATGTATCTCTGCCTACATCTGTGTCTTTGGACATTCACTAAATATCTAGTGAATTTTATTTATAATAAATGAATAGAAGGCAGAAAAAGGAAAGTGCTGATTCTGATAATAAGTATAATTGACAAATGCTGAAATAAAGACAAAGATGAAAGAGGTGGTTCTTTAGCTTCAATCCAGGCATTCAATTTTTCAACTGAATAAACAACAGTGATATTATAATTTAAAGATATTGTTGAATTTTATGTCTCTAAGACAAACTATATTTCAAGATTATATGTTCTATATTCTGGGAACAGAGTCCCTATTATAACATGGGAATCTATTGTGCTTTCATACTACAATTTTAGCACACACGTATTAGAGACAGATGGCTGCCTGCAATGTAACAGTATTAGATTTTGAATATAGACTTGTCCATCCCTCCCTGTCACAAAGTTATGTGTCTTAGCAGAAGTTGACCTTTGACAGGAGTAGGCTAAAATAATCCTGTTTCCCTTGAAATTAGTTCAGGCTAATGGGATAGGAGTGGTGTCTACTGGGAAGCCAAATGATCTGTCTTTTTCCTCTTGAAGTTGTTGGATCTTGATGATATTCTTGGAGTTTCTGTCTTCATCTTTATATCTGCCTGAGGACAGATCCAAAATTGAGAACAGCAAAGTGGACAGTTAAAAGACCTGAACCATTGATGACATTACTCCATAAGGGAGTCAGCCATTTTGGGAGCCAATTGTAGTCCAGGCTTTTGTGTGTGTGCACGTATGGTGGTGGAAAGGCGTCCTAACTGATACATTTACAAGAGTACAATATTATATGAAAGTAGGGGACTGTATTCAATGACCTAAGAAGGAAGTTAGCCTTTAAACTAATTATCACTGGCATGACTCCTTTCCCCTTTTTTCCTGTCTTGAACTCAGACATGATGCCTGAAGCTCTAGAACATTTTGTGACCATGAGGAAAAGCCAAAAAAATTGCAGACCTGCCAGCCAGGACATTGTGGAACCAATGAACCAATGTTAGCAGCCACCTACTTCTAGATTTCTTGTTAAGTAAGAAAAATAACCTTCTTTTTGTTTGATTTTGTGTTCTGTTCATGTAGCTGAAGATATTCCTAACTAATGATGGAGGACATTAAGTTCATTTTTGGATCTGCTGAATTTTAGATCGGGTGGGAAATCTAGATGGAGTGGAAATATGATTAGGATGCTAGAAAAAGGTTTAGGTTTTAAATTTAGGGTACAGGTTTATCAGCAAATGGTGATAAATGTAAGCCAGTGGTTTTCAAATTTTTGCCTTAAAGGAATTATGAAGAAAAAATTCCCCTTGAACTTTTTCTCAACATTTTATTAGGAATATTTCCAAACATCTTGAAAAGTTGAAATAGTTGTGCAGTGAACACCATACACTTACCACTCTATAATATAATAAACATTTTGCTTTGGTTACATTGCTTACCTGTACATTGGTCCATTTGTCAATCTGTATCATTCTCTATGAATTTACAAATAAATGTTAGACATCACTATCTTACACCCCTAAGCTCTTTAACATGCATTACATTGACTAGTGTTCAAATATTTGTTCATAAAACATTTGTTCATCTCACCTGAATTAAATGTATATATTTTAAGTATAGTATTTTTAATTTTTGACAAAGTCTTTTGTCTTTCTAATCCCAAACCCAATTAAGGTAGAGAATATTACTATCACCCCAGAAAGTTCCCTTGTAACCCTTTCCAATCTATCTACTCTCTCATCCCTTCTAGAGACAAACACTATTCTGATTTTCTTTCATTCTAATTTTGCCTGTTCTAGAATTTCATATAAATGGAATTGTATAGTATTTACCTTCATGCATTTTTAAGTTAACATATAAAATTATTTATTGCAAATTTGAATATTTTCAAAACATGTCATGTCTGATGTATCTTAAATGTTGTCTTTTAAGAGAAGATTTTTACATCATTCATTTTAATGTATCCAATAGAAAATAAATGCGTGATCTGTTGCCTCATCTATTTAAAAAAATACATGAACAAGAACCTCTTTATAGGGTGAAAATTTTAATCTTTCCTTTATCTCCTTGAATTTATGTTTCTATTCCACAAAATGTAATCCTAAAGTAATGCATTTTTACGCTTGAAAGATTTTTCTTGAATGTCCTTTTATACTTGTCTGAACAAAGATTACTGGATTTATTAAAAGAAATTTTCAGCCTGAGACCATAAACCTATATTAATTAATTTCTTCTAGATTAAGTTTTTGTTAAAATTATTTTTAGTGTACAATTGATTAGAATAAATATAATTTTAAATCAGCAGTAATTAAACATAAAGGTAAAATATTACTGGAAATGCATCTCTTAATGAGATTGATGGAGTTGGTATTTTTTTCTAATAGTTTTTATAACCATGAATGAGTATTACTTATTGCTAGAACAACATAGAGCTTAGCAGAAATACCCTTAATATTTTTCATTGTTTTGATATTAATCCTGAAAAACTTCATTTAGAGAAATAAGTAGATAAAGATGAAAGAAGTTGTTACAGCAATGCCCATCAATTCTTTAAACTCTTGAATTATATGCCCCAATTCATGCACTGGTCTATCATCAGAAACTATTTTAGGCCAGGCATGCCTAAATCCCAGTGCTTGGGAGGTTTTTTTTTTTTTTTTTTTTATTGAGACAGTCTCACTCTGTTGCCCCAGGCTAGAGTGAGAAAATCATAGCTCACAGTAACCTCAAACTCCTGAGGTCAAGAGATCCTGTTGCTTCAGCCTCCCGAGTAGCTTGGACTATAGGCATGCTCCACCACAACTGGCTAATTTTTCTATTTTTAGTAGAGATGGAGTCTTGCTCTTGCTTAGGCTGATCTGGAACTCCTGAGCTCAAGCAGTCCACTGCTTCCCTGCCTTGGCTTCCCAGAGTGTAAGGAGTATAGGCGTGAGCCATCTCGCCTAGCCGAGCCACCTGGACCAGCTATTTGGAAGGCTTAAAGTGATGGATCTCTGAAGGCCAGGAGTTCCACACCAGCCTGGGCAATATAACAAGACCTCCCTCTCCATCTGTATAGAAACATTTTTAAAAATATTAGTTAGGCTACTAGGAAGACTGAGACAGGAGGATCACTTGAGCTAAGTTGAGGCTACAGTAAACTATGATCATACCACTATACCCCAACCTAGATGTCTCAAAAAACCCCAACTATTTTAAGTAATCAGTCATTCAGCTAGCAATTCCATTTGGCCTTTTTTCAGTTTTCGTGAAAGCATAGAGTTGGAACCCTTCTCACGTACTGCCATTTATTACCCATATTATGTTATTCACTTTCTCAGCACCTACAGCTGTTTTGCAAATTGTTAGCCCAGAACTTTTTATAGCCTGGGAAAATATTCCAGATTCAGGATGGGTGAGAGGTAGCTTGTGTAGGAAAACACCTTGATCACAGGCATATTCTCAGGCCAATTGATTCTAGGGAGAAAGACACTTAGAAACTGAGAATCTGGAAAGTGATTCTCTTAAAACCGTTCATGTTGAAGTACCCTCTGGGAAGATTTCTTACCATCCCAGGACATGCATGCCTCAGACACATGGCTATTTTAAGCCTCGAGAATAGATGGTATGGCCACAGAGAATGTGAAAAGTGTCAAGAGCAGAAACTTTAGAACAAGAGTATTTTAAGTAGTTGGTAGAGGAAATGTAACACTCAGAGCAGACCAGGAAGAAATGACCAGAGACATAAGAGAAAATCAGAAAAAAAGAAGTGTCACGGAGGCTGAAAGAGTTTCTTGGCAGAGGGCGTGGCCACAGTGCAAGTGCCTTAGCAACAACAAGTGAGAGAATCCTTCTTTAGATTTGGTGACCTGGTACCTTAGCGTGCTAACTACAAGGGTAAGAGCCACTTTGGTAGATGGAGTTTGGGAGGAAGAAGCTGGACCACAGTTCGGGGCAGAATGGATAGTGCGGGAGTCACATTATTTGCTCTTTCAAGAGGCTTAGCTGTGAGCAGTGCCGCAAGATGAGTGAAAGCAAGTTTTCTTTCCTTCCTTCATGCGAACGATTCAGATGTCTTCCTAGTCCTTGGGAAGGTGCCTTGGGAGAGAGAGGTGGGAAGAAAGGAAAAGGAAGAACAGTGTCTCTGAAGAAATAGGAACCAAGAGCCAGACACTGATGGAGGGTTGCATTGGAGACAGAAAGAAAAAGGCAAGGAGGGGGTCGTCGAAACATTTTGTATTCTATACCTTGTAATCCCCCTATCTGAACTCTCCATTACCTGATTCCGCTGCCTGCGGAATTTTCTACCTATTGAACTTAGTGTTTCATTCCTTGTGTGTTGTGTGATGTTTTTAAACTGTAAGCTGCTTATTTTCCCTGGAAAATTATGGGAAGTTCTTCAGTTCTTCTGTTGAGAATTTGTTCCTTCGCCTTTTGCAAATCATCTCAAGGCATGGCTGTAGAGGATTAATGCAGACAGCAAAGAAGCCTAGCGAAGCCTAGCTGGTGGTGACAAGTTCTCAGGGAGATTTTCCCCACCTCCACACCAAGATCAAAATATATCCATTCCATTGTCTTTCTTTCCAAGATAAATTTATTTCTTGTCTACTCATACCTTGAGAATATCACCCTGAGGAGGGGTCAACAGGTTCGGGTGGGGTCTCTTAATAGACTCTGTTAGTGGCATTTCAGACCTTACTTCATGAACCCCAAACCACTGCAGCTATGGAGACAGAAAGTTCAGGCAAATGGTGCCTTTGGTGCCTGCTTCACTTCATTTGGCCTTTGTAGATTCTTTTCCTTTTGTGCTAGCTCAGAAAAGTATATATACACACACACACACACACACACACATATTTATTTATTTGAGACAGAGTCTCCATATGCCACCCTCGGTAGAGTGCTGTGGCGTCACAGCTCACAGCAATCTCAAACTCTTGGGCTTAAGAGATTCTTTTGCCTCAGCCTCCCAAGTAGCTGGGACTACAGGCGCCCACCACAATACCTGGGTATTTTCTTGTTGCAGTTGTCATCGTTCAGCTGGCCTGGGCTGGGCTGGAACCGATCAGCCTTGGTGCATGTGACTGGAGCTGTAACCACTGTGCTATGGGCACCAAGCCAAGTGGTTAAAACATTTTTAAACATTTACATGTTGTATCCAGCATCTTTGTTGCAGTTGAGAAGATGGTTCAGGATATCAAGTCTGCCCTGTTGCTAGAAAAAGTTGCCTGCAAGTCTGCCCTGTTGCTAGAAAAAGTTGCCTGCTATCACAACTTTGGTTTTGATAAGCATACGCAGGACACAGACAATTTTTAACTCTTGGATTTACAGGAGGAAACTTTAAATATTATGCTGCTACTGTGTAGCTGTCATGGAAAATAGTCTGTGGGCTCAGGGTTTCTAAACCAACCGTTTCTTGCATGCCCAGAGAAGGAAGGAGAGCAAGGGCCTTGGTTTGCTGATTACAAGCCATCTCCATGGTCACAGGTTGCTGGTGCTCATTTACGATGTTTTTCCAGCTGCATTCAGGCAGTAAGAGCTTTCTTTTGCTGTTTTTAGCTTCTGGTGTTTGCTAGTGAGAGGAAGGAATGTATACCTGCTTGTGGAGGCATGTGTGAAGCAAGAGAGGGGACTATGAAATGGGGAAGGAGAGGAAACTCAAAGGATAACTGTTTCCAGAGGACCTTTAAGAACAACTTGCCTATTCTTGTTTTCAGTTTTCCAGGCAGTTGGGGGGAAGGAAAGGGATATAAGTAATTCATTCAAGTCTGAGTTCTTAGTCTAAGTATTATGCCTCATTATTCATCCTCATTTGAATCATCTGTATTAGGAAAGACTTAGAAAATCACAGAATAATAATATGGCATATATATATATTTTTGAGACTGAGTTTCCCTCTGTCACCCTGGGTAGAGTGCCGTGGCAGCATCGCAGCTCACAGCAACCTCAAACTCTTGGTCTCAAGATATCTTGTTGCCTCAGCCTCTTGAATAACTGGGACTACAGGCATGTGCCACCACCCTGGGCTAGTTTTTTCCATTTTAATAGAGACAGGTCTCTCTCTTGCTCAGGCTGGTCTCAAAACTCCTGAGGTGAAGTGATCCTCCTGCCTCAGCCTTCCAGAGAGCTGGGATTATAGGCCTGAGCCACTGCACCTGGCCTGGCATAATTTTAACGTGATTTTTCTTGTCTTTAAGTTTCAACAGAGGCCCCGGAGCCTGAGAGCAAAATTATAGATACTTAAGTATCTGTACATTGTGAAGCAAGTGCAGGATTGTCTGTTAGTCAGTCATCATATATAAGAGACTTATTACAAGGAATTGGCTTACATGGTTATAGAGACTGACTCGTCCCAAGATCTGACTATAGTCAGTGAGCTCAGACCCAGGAAAGCCAATGGTATAGTTCCAGAGTGAAGGCTGGCAGGCTCGAGACCAGAGGAGAGCTGATGTTTCAGTTCAAGTCTGAAAGCAGGAAAAGATCAATGTCCCAGCTAAAGACAGTTAGGCAGAAGAGTTCCTTCCTGCTTATAGGAGGGTCAGGCCTTCAACTCACTGGATGAAGGCCACTTGCGTTAAGAATGGCAATCTGCTTATTCAGTCTACCAATTTAAATATTAATCTCATCCAAAAACACCCTCACAGATATATGGGCATCCCAAGGCTCAGTCAAGTCAACATATAACATTAACCATTGATCAGGCGAGGTGGCTCATGTCTACAATTCCAGCGCTCTGGGAGGCTGAAGCAGGAAGATTGCTTGAGCTCAGGAGTTCAAGACCAGCCTGAGCAAGATTGAGACCCCATCTCTACTAAAAATAGAAAAATTAACCAGGCTTAGTGGCAGGTCCCTGTAGTTCCAGCCCCTGGGGAGGCTGAGGCAAGAGGATCTCTTGAGCCCAAGAGTTTGAGGTTGCTGTGAACTATGACAACATGGTACTCTACCCAGGATGACAGAGTGAGATTCATTCTCAAAAAAAAAAAAAAATTAAACTTAAATTAACCATCTCATGATGCAAAAGAAATACAGAACAGGTAGGATAAATTGAAAGCACAAAATAACATGGTAAATTTAGCATCCCAGATGCATTAGTAACTTTATTAAACATTAATAGAGCAAATGCTCCAGTTTAAAAACTAAGTTAGATCAGATGAAAATATAAAGACAAAAACAAATCCCAAAACTTGCTATTTATAAGAGACACATTGCCTATAAAACATAGGGGCCCAGAAAAGTTCAAATCAAAAGAATGGAAATTCACACACTAATCACAGAAATAAAGAAAGAGAAGGTGATATAACTATATTACTATCAGAGGAAACCATGTACCACTGTGGTTGATTAGAAGTGGCTGCTCATTCATTTCTTTACGCTCCTCCCAACAAGAAGTTGAGTATATTTCCATGTCCTGTGACTCTGAACTGACATTGTTGCTTATTTTGACCAATAGAATGACATTGTATGACTTCTCAGGCAAGGCCCCGATAGGCCTGCGGCTTTGTTCTTGCCTGGTTGGAATGCTGCTGCCACACGAACAAGTTTAAGCTGGTGCCTGGAGAGGCCATGTGAAGAGCTAAGCCTTCCCAGCTACCTGCCAGGTTATGTGAGCAAGTCTGCTTATAACCAGATAGCTGCTAGCCAAATTATCAATTGCAAATGGAGGAGTGAGTCCCTGATGAGTTCATGAAAGAGTTGTCAGCAAATAAAAATGGTTGCTATTTTAAGCCACTAAGTTTTGGGGGTGGTTTGATATGCAGCAATGGAGAAGAGATACAGCAATGTATTCTAAAACTGTGGAATGTGCATCCTTTCCAAACACAAGTGAGTCATTTACAACAAATAACTTTGTACTGGGCCAAAACACACGTCTCTACAAATTCCAAACAGTAAAAATCAGAGTTCACATACTGACGATGATATAATTATACAAGAACAATTAGAAAATCTCAATCGATGTATTTGAAAATTAAGAAATATACTATTAAATAGCCAAAATGAGACATTATCATGTACTGAGTAGTAATAAAAATCCTATATCAAACAAAATAGAATGCAGCTAAAACAGAACTTAGACAATGATAGCCCTAAATGTATACATGAGAAAAAGACTGAAAATTAATGACATAAGCATTCATCTCAAGTTTAAAACCAAATAAAGAAAAATAAAGAAAAAAACCAAAAGGAAAAAGAAAAACAAAGAAAGCAGAAAACAGAAAATGATAAAGCTAAAAGCAAAACTGATGAAATGGAAAGTAAGACCAATGAAGCTAAAAGTTGGTTCTTCACAATATCTAACAGCATCCATAACTTATGTTGAAACTAATTAAGATAAAAGACAGAATGCACAAATAACCCATGTCGGAGATAAAAAGGGATTAATAATTTCAGATCTGTAGATGAACAACTCTGTGCCAATAATGTTGAAACTAGATGAGATGGACAAATTCCTTAAAGCAGTAACTTACCAAAACTGACCTTGTATGTGTATACAATGGCATACTATTCAGCCATAAAAAAGTGGAGACTTTGCATGTTTTGTATTAACCTGGATGGAGTTGTAGAACATTTTCCTTAGTAAAGTATCTCAAGAATGGAAAAACAAGCATCCCATGTACTCAATACTAAGTTGAAATTAGTAGATTAATAGCGATAGGTCCACATGAGAGAAAAACACTATTAAATTTTAAAAGGGGGGAGGGTTCATTAAGTTCCCACCTTATGAGTCTGATGTTGTGGTATATGGCATACCTCCCTGTGAAGGACTCAACTACGGCTCAGATTTTACTTCACAGATGCAAACAATGTAACCTAATCACAAGTACCCTCATATTAGTAAAAAACAAACAAACAAACAAAAGAACTGACTCAGTGAGAACTAGAAAGTCTGAATAGTCCTATAACCAGTAAAGAAATTACATGTGCTCTTTCCACGTAAACAAAGTCCAATCTAAGATTTCCCTATTGTTGAGTTCTAACAAGCATTGAAGTATGAATTAATTCTAATCTAATATAAACTCTTCCATAGAATAAAAAAAGAGAGAGCATTTAAAAAATAATTTATGAGGCTGGTAGCATAATCTTGAAACCTACACCTAAAAAAGTCAAGACAGTATAAAAAAGGGAAATTACAGGTCAATTTCACTTATGAATACAGTTGGAAAAATCCTTGCAAAATAATAGCTAAAACATATATATTAATACATAAAAAGCTTAATGCATCACAACCATATAAGATTCCCCTCCCCAGGAATGCTGTGTTGATTTATGTTTGAAAAATCAATCAAGGCCAGGTGCTGTGGCCTATAATTCTAGCACTCTGGAAGTTCAAAGAAGGAGGATTACTTGAGCTCAGAAGTTTGAGACCAGCCTGAGCAAGAGTGAGACCCTGACCCTACTAAAAATAGAAAAAATTAGCCAGGTGTGGGGGTCCATGCCTGTAGTCTCAGCTACTCAGGAGACTGAGGCAGAAGGATCCTTGAGCCCAGAAGTATGAGGTTGTTGTGGGTTATGATCATACCACTGCACTCCAGCCAGGCAAGAGATTGAGACAAAAAAAAAAAAAAAAAGAAAAGAAAAGAAAATCAATCAATCAGTGTAATCCACCACATTAATGGATTAAAGAAAAAAATTTCTCTGACCATCTCAGTAGATGCAGAAAAACCTTTTGGTAAAATTCAGTATTGATTTCTGAGCAATTAGGTATAGAAGGGAATTCATTAATATTTTAAAGTAAAATTGGGGGAACAAGGTAGATTCCTATTACTACTTCTCTTCAACATTACACCAGATAGTCAAATAAGTCAAGAAAAAGAAATGAAATGTGTAGGATTTAGAAAGAAAGAAATAAAATTGCCACTACTTTCAGATGTTTGAATTGTATGTTTATTTTGCTTTTCTACCTACAATGATAAATTACTAGAGTTAATAAGAAAGCTTATTAAATTTGCTGAAAATTAAAAAATATTTTCCTTATACTGGCAATGAATAAAAAACTAAACTTTTTTTTTTTTTTTTTTTGAGACAAAGTCTCATTATGTTGCCCTTGGTAGAGTGCCGTAGCATCACAGCTCACAGCAACCTCAAATTCTTGGGCTTAAGGAATTCTCTTGCCTCAGCCTCCCAAGTACCTGGGACTGACTACAGGTACCCACCATAACTCCTGGCTATTTTTGTTGTTGTAGTTGTCATTGTTGCTTAGCTGGCCTGGCTGGGTTTGAACCTGCCTGCCTTGGTGTACGTGGCCAGCGCCATTGTGCTACAGATGCTGAGCCAAAAAAAATAAATTTTACAAGAATATAGTTTAAAGTAGTATAAAAATATCTAATACCTAGAAATAACATGTAAGACCTTTGTAGGAAAAATTAAAATCCTTATTGGGTAACATTAATTAAGATGTTAATGAATGAAGAGATACACTATGTTCATATGAGTAGAATCAATGTTGGAAGAATACCAGTTCTCTCCAATCTGATGTATAGATTCAATGCATTTGCAAGCAAAAATCCCTACAACAATTTTGTCTGCAGATATTTTATGTTGGTATATGATAAGCTGATTCCCCAAAATTTATATGGCAATGCAAAAGATCAAGAAAAGCCAAGACACCATTGAAGAAGAAAATGAAGGTGGCTAAACTTGCTCTACTAGATACCAAGATTTACACGCAGCCACAGTATTTAAGGTAGTGTAGCCCTGGCACTGAGAGAGACGACTAAACAAGAGGAAAGAGAGCCCAGAGATGGCCTTTCACGTATGTGGACTTTTTGTTTATGACGCTACATAAAAGTCCCACTGCTATGTGGTATGGGAAAATGTCCTTTAAAAAATGGCACTAGGTCAGCTGGTTATCCACATGGGGAAAGCATAACCCCAACCGCATACCACACTCAAAAATGAACTCCACGAACAGAATAGACTTAAATGGAAGGTGAAAACAAAGAGCTTGTCGAGAAATGCGGCTTGCTGCTTCATTGGCCCCCATTCTTCTCTCCTCCTTGTGCTCATGCCCTTTCTCAGTAGGCTTCATGCTTGGTTCCTCTCATAAAAGGCAGAGTATGTTTTCCCTCCTTTGACTCTAGCTAGGTTTGGTTACTTGTTTCAGTGACAGTGACAGTGCGCCATTCTGAGCCTAGGCCTCAAGGGACCTTGTTCCTCTCTGCTTGCCCTGTACCACTCATCCCACGAGAAGGCTCTGCCTGGGTCAGCCTGCTGAGCCTGAGAGGGAGATGAGCGGCACGTGGGCAGGGCTCTCTGGGTAACTATCGCAGCCAAACCACCCTGGAGCTGAGCCCAGACACAACGAGGTGAGCTGCCCCAGACGCCTGAGTGAGAACAGGAAATGACTTTTGTTTTCAGTTTCTGAACTTTGGGTGGCTTTGCTAGGCAGCAATAATTAACTTATTGAAAGGTGAATATCTGCATATTCTCTACTTACAGGTAAAAAAATGTTTATTAGGCTGGTCACAAATGTGACCATAAATACAAAGAATTTTTATACTAAAATTAAGAATTCTTGTTCACCAGAAGGTACTATTAAGAGAGTAAAGAGATGTCACAGAATGGAAGGGAATCTGCCACCACTCAAACAGCAAAAAACAATATAGAATATTGAAAGTATTCCTACACAGAAATAAGAAAAGGCAGATTGCTTATAAAAATAAGCAAAAAGACTTGAAAGAGTACTTTGTAAAAGAGGAAATCCAAATGGACAATAAACATAATGCAAATGTTCTGAAGCTCAGAAAGCAGGGAAACATATAAATTAAAACCAATAACAAGGTGGTAGCCTAGGGCCCAAGACTAAAACAGTGTCAGTGGTAAAATGCCAGTCACAAGAAGAGTCAAGAAACTTATGAGAAACAGGAATTCCCAGACCCTGAGATATCACCTAAGTCCACTGAGGGTGGCCCACATCACAGGGTCCCAAAGGATGTAGAGAGAATCCCGCTGGTAGTTGGTAGGACTGCAAACTAATCCAGCCTCTTTGGAAAGAAGTTTGGAGAATCCTCAAAGAACTCAAAATAGACCTTTGATTTGATACCGCAATCCCATTACTAGGCATCTACCCAGAAGAAAAATAATCATTTTATCATAAGAACATTTGCACTACATTGTTTATTGAAGTTCAATTTACAATTGCCAAGATGAGGAAACAACCCAAGTGCCCATCAGCCCATAAATGGATTAATAAACTGTGGTATATGTATACCATGAAATACTATTCAACCATAAAATAGATGGAGACTTTACATCTTTTGTATTAACCTGGATGGAGTTGAAACACATTCTTCTTAGTAAAGTATTACAAGAATGGAGAAGCAAGTACCCAATACTAATATGAAGCCAGTAGATGAACTAATAACACACCCACACAAGAGAAAAACTCTATTCAATTCATGTTTAGGGGAGGGGCGGGGGGAGAAGGGAAAGGGAAGAAGGAACAGGGGCGGAGGGGAGACAACTGGTGTGTTCCCACCTAGTGGGCACAATGTGAGGGTATATGGCACACCTCCTGGGTACAGGACACAACCACAATAGGGACCTCACCTAACACATGCAAACATTGTAATCTAATCATCCACACTCTAATATTCGTCTGAAATTTAAAAAAAAGAAATAGGATGCCTAATGTTACATTTAAAAATATGTGAGCTGTGCTGTACTGCAAACACCTACCCTGCCGTAAGTCTGATTCACTCTGCCGGTGTGAGTGCTGTTTTCTCTGGGGCATTCAAAGGCAAGGATGATTGCCCTCTTCCTTGGGTTGATACAGGCCAGAGAGAATATTGCAGGTGCTGAAGGACAGAACAGAGTTTATAAACTTACCTGCAGTGTGACAATGCTGACTACCTGGGCCTCGTCTTCCTTTCTTGTCTTATGGTGTGGCAGCCATATGTTTTGGGTGGGCTTGACCCCCTTCCCTCCACCTTAAGGGATAGGCCCTGATTATGCTAAGCCATTCATAATAATTCCATTTCTCTGACCATGTTTGGTTATCTAACCTAAATTGGTTCAATCAGTCTGAAGTTCTGGACTCTTGCTGGATATAAAGAACATGCACGGCCTGAAAGTGTTATAGCCATTTTGCTACCACGAGGAACCCAGTCTAGAGACAAATGCCTGGGCCAGTAAATAGGTTTTAGGGTCCAAAAATGAAAAGCTTTGAAGAGATGTGTACATTTTTGATGGAAATAATAGAAATAAAAGAATTTATTGATCGCTTAATGTGCAGAGTTCTGTTCTAAGACCATTATAGTTATTAACTCATTTAATCCTCACACCAACGCTATGAATTATTACTATTTTGAAAATGGGAAACTGAGTTGCAAAAGGAGGTAAGTAATTTGCCCAAGATACAGAATGACAGTGCTCGATTTGGAATAACAGAGTTCCGGCTACAGAGAGTGCATTCTTAACCCTACATCAGTCACCAGTCATTCATCAAATACTGGGTGCCTAGCAGTGCTGTCGGAGATGCTGAACAAGATACCTCTTGTGTGGAACTGATGGGCTAATGGAAGTGGGGGTCAAAACAAGAAATCATAATATTGACAAGTAAAACAATGCATGGAATGATGTGGGAATACAGAGGAGGGACTTAGGGAGTGGAGAGAAGTGTCAAGGCGGAGAAGCCATGCTGTTACCTAACAGTCGAGGACCGAGCTGGAATCTGAAGGACAGTGAGGAACATGTTTAATGGACACTGGAAGGGGGAGTATCCCAAGGATAACTGTCCTATTCAGGGAATGTCAGGAGCTGGCAGTGGCTAGAGCATGGAGCGTGTGTTTGGAGGGGTGGGTGGCTGGTAGGCAGATGGAGCGATGGGGGAGAAATGAATAAAATGGCATTTGGGGCCAAATTGTAAAGGACCTTGTCTCTTTGTGGTTGCTGAGTGATTGAGACTTTATTTTGCAGAGAGTGGAAGAAGGACATCATCTAATCTGTGGACAATGTGGAGGACACCTTCTTCTGGCAAATAAATGTCAGTGCCCAAGACACGACCTCTGACCTTGGAAAGTCTACCTGTGTTCTGAACGGAAAGCTGTCCACCAAACTTTGTATTATAAGGGACCCAACATTGAGTCCTATGTGGGAAATCTCAGGTGTTCTAAATGCAGTGACAGTTCTCGGAGGCACGATTCCTTCAGGATGGGGAGGGGCAGGCAAAGAGAGGGGGGCATTAGAAGGCTGGGTCTTGAATGATTCGTGGGATTTGAAAGGCAGAGATGGGTGGTGGAACAAACATTGTGAGTGCATGGAACGCTGTTGTCCAGTTTGACCACACGAAGGGAGGCCTTGACTGGCAGCTGAAATACGATTCCTAAGGTGTGGTACTACCAGGATGCCTTAGATGAGTGATTTTCCACCAGTGCGCTGTGAGAGGATCCTAACTGGACCATGAACATTCTTAAACATCATTAATTAAATTACTTTTGGAAGAAGTTCAAAGACCAGTATAAGTATATTCTTTTCTTTACTTCTTTTTTTGATCAACATAATTTAAGTGTGCTGTGGAAGTTTAACTATAGGTTCAAGTGTGAGATAAAAACATATTGAAAAATACTGCTTTAGATAGGTTTTAGTGTTACTTTTTTTTTGGAGACAGAGTCGAGCTGTTGCCCTGGGTAGAGTGCCATGGCATCATAGATCATCACAGCAATCCTCTTGCCTCAGTTTTTCTATTTTTAGTTAAAGACAGGGGTCTCGATTTTGCTCAGGCTGGTCTCGAACCTGTGAGCTCAAGCAATCCACCCACCTTGGCCTCCCAGAGTACTAGGTCTCCCAGAGTGTGAGCCACCACGCCCGGCCACCTTTTTAAGTTTGTTAGTGTTTATATTAAAATACATTCAAAGTATTTAAACAAAAATGATAATATTGCTTACAAGGACAAAAGAAAGTTTGGCGATTTAATCAATAACCAGGAAGTAATAATGTGGGTGGTGCTCAGATACATATAATAAAAATCATCAAGGAAATATGCAAGTATCTGAATGTTTGGGATGGGGCTAGGTAAGGAGTTTAGGAAGGTTTCAGAGGATAGGTGCTCTAATGTTCAAAAGCAATGCTTCATTAAAAAGTGCAGTTTGAGAGCTGGTGTAAAATGATTCAACTGGAAGAAATAGAGAACTGAGCTGGAGAGACCAGTAAGGAAACTACAACGATGCATTAGTAGAAGAATGTCCTTCCCAGGGACCCTCCGCGGCTTTCCCCTCCGTAGTCCCCATACTTGTTCAAGCTCTCCTTGTAAATTACCAGCTTGCTTCACACGGAGGTGAAACTTGCTGTTGGAAGATCCCACAATCTCTCACACTGCCTTTGTGCAAAGTAGACATTTCTTGAATTTTGGCCGGGGTATTTTACAGATCTGATACATTACACATCACAATTTCATCTCCGGGCTCCTTTCCTTAGAATCATTACATCAAAAAGTTTTCATCTAAATGCAATGGAAGAAGTATTCTATGAAAAAGGGTAAAAATCAGACTTCCAGAAACTATGTCAGGCCAGTGCACAGAGAAACTTGAGCTCTGTCTCAATAAAAGTAAGCAGCGCTGGGGCAAGAAATGGCTCCCCAGCCCATCCCAAGGTGCAACTCTGGGCAATTTTTATCTTTAGTCCTTTTGCAACATCTACTTTCTCTGAGGGACTGTGGATTTCTTAAGGTACTAGGACCCACACTGGATATGTTCTTCCTGTGAGAAAGTATGCATTGAATTAGCATATTTTGAGCAGAACTTGTCTATTCAGGAGGGAAGCCACCCTGCTAGCCTGATGGATGGATCTCTGGAGCTGGAAAGTGGCTCTGGCCCATGTCGGATGCTTCCTGCCAATAGGTCTGTTGGCAGATCCTGTGCCTTGTTTCCTGGCACTTTGTCCCGCACATCTAGAATCTCATTATACGTAATGCCACCTCTTCCTTCACCTTCCCATGGAAAAGCAACACTTGGGGTCAGCCTTCAGTATATAGGTTTCTATAATACAGAATTATTGATGTGGTGAATAAATGCCTTCTCAGTTTCCTCTGCCACCTCTGCTATATTTGGTGGCTTATTTATTGAGTGGTGCCTTATCTCTCTGAAAGCTACAAATGAGTCAGAGAAGGAGGCGCAAGGCAGGGTTGTCTGACGTGTGACCTCATTTGAAGTACCATCTGGCAGCTTCTTTGTCTACTGTTCATCTCCCAAATCTCCGCATGGCTTGCGCCTTTGACAAGGGGCTGCCTGCAAGGATTTGCTTCCTATGCAAAACCAAGGCAAGTGCAGTTTGTCCTTAATGGTCCTCCAGCCTTTCCTTTAGAATCTGTCATAGATGTTTGCTTGTCCAAAGTCCCTCCCTACTTCCTTGAGATAACCCCAATTTCTTTGTGATTTCCTTTCGGGAACACCCTCTCCTTCCTGAAAGATGTCAGTCTTGGCGTGTTGCCTCTCAGCCAAGAAGTGAGTCTATGACCTGTGCGGGGATCCCCATCAGAGTCTGTCTCTGGGGAATTAAATCTTGAGAAGATAACATAGGACTGGAGTGTGTTGGAGTGGTCCTGTCCTGATGTGGTGGGTCTCAGTCCCCGCCACCTGCACCAGTGGCACTTCCTTTCTTCCTGCCATCTCAAGGCCCAGTTGTTCAGCCTTTCCTTTGATGCTACATCTTCTTGCAATACATTCGTTTTTTTCTAATGTAAAGTAAGTAAGCCAGGCTCTATTACAGTTGCTCATTGTCAAAGAACCCTGAAAAAGCCATCCTCTACTTCCTTTTCAAAGAACCCCGAAAAAGCCACCCTCTAATTCTCTTCTGGGCTTCTTCCCTCGTCGCTCATCATTATGAAAGCTATTAGATACACAAAAATCAAGAAACATAAAGAACAGAAGCAAACGGAAGCCCTCCCAGCAACACTGATAAGCCACTCAAGTTGGAACTTCTTTCGGTGAATCAGAAAGGACGCTGTCAACTGTTTCTTGGAAGTGAAATAATGGACCATAACCAGTGTGTCTCATAACCTTCATAGTGACCTACATATATAAAAACACCATACACTAGGTGCCTTATAAACAACAGAAATTTATTTCTCATGGTTTTGAAGGCCAGGAAGTCCAAGACCAAGGTGCTGGCACAGTCAGTGTCTGGTGAGGGCCTACATCCTGGTTCACTGAAGACCACCTTTTTGCTTCATCCTCACAAGGTGGACGGGAAAAAGGGACTCTCTGGGGACCTCTTTTATGAAGGTACCAATCCCATTATGACTTAGAGCCCTCATGACCAAATCAATTCCCCAAATCCCCACTCCCAGATACCAACACACTGGGGACTAAGTTTCAATGCATGGATTTTGAGGTGACACAAAAACTTTCAGATGATAGCAAATGGCTTCACATTTCCTTTAGAGTAAGACCTAAGTCCCATCCACAGCCTATAGGGACCAGCCCTATCTGGCCTTTGCTGACCTCTCTGCCCCACCGTCCCACCCCAACTTCTCCATCACTGGCTCTTTCCCACCTCACTCTCCTTCTCTCCCTTCTGGGGCGGCTCCCTGGTCTCCCACCAGGGGGCTCTCACACGTGCTTCCTCCCACCTGCCCTGCTCTCTGAGTCTGCCTTCCTGTGCCCTCCCTGTGTTCCTCCTAGGCCGGGTTTATTAGGTTAGGGACTCTATTAACACATCTGGGGCTTTCCCACCATGATGCTTATCTCGATTTGTGATTATACATCTACAGGTGGATTATTTGATTATTTTTGTCTCCCTCACTCCAGGAGGATAGGAACTGTGTTTTTGTCCGTGACTGTTTCTGTATCTGACATAGGGTCTGGTATGTGGTTAGAGTCCAAAATATTTTTGTGGAATGAATGCATAAAAATAACATGCAGTCTGACCTTGTAGGCCACCTGAGATATGAACCTGTGTTCTCGGTCTTCCTCTCTTATTCTGAAGTTCATCTGTTTGTTTCACAGGGCTCTGGCCTGCACTATGCCAAGATGGTGGGAATGGTTTGCTCAAACACATGAACACAGTTTCTGCTAACATGCTTTCCTACAGCTCTCCCTTCTCTGACCTTCAACTGTATCCCTGGCTCACAGCCACCTATACCACTTGATTACATTCTTCTACTGAGGCTCATTTTGTAATAGGATTATTATATCCTTGAAAGCAGGAACTAGCAGTATAAAAACAAATTATTTTTCTATTCCCTCCCCAACCCTGGGTGTAGCTGGGTAGACATTGGCTAATTCATTTAATTCCATTGAACTTTGGTTTCCTCATCTGAATATCTATTTCACTATGTATATATAGTCATTCCTCGATATCCATGGAGGATTTATTTCAGAACACTTTTTTGATACCAAAATCCACAGATGCTCAAGTCCCTTATATAAAATGGTGTAATATTTTCATGTAAACTGCACCTATCTTCCTGTATACTTTAAATTATCTCTAGATACCTAATATAATGTCAAACGCCATGTAAATAGTTGTCATGCTGCATTGCTTACTATATAATGACAAGAAAGATCTCCACAAGTTCAGTACAGACACAACCACCCATTTGGGGGGCATAGTCTGCAGTTGTCTGAATCCATGAAGGCAGAACTCGAACTCACAGATGCGGAGGGCTGACTGGGTAGTGAGTATACAAAGAGATAAAGAATGTTAAAGCACTTTAGACAATTTCTAAATTGATGTATAATATAAGAAATAGTTATCGTTACTTTATACCTATTGTGGTCTGAATGTTTATGTTGTCCCCAAATTTACATGTTAAAATCTAACCCCCCCAAGTTGATGGTATTGGGCCTTCAATATGATGAGGTAGGGCCTTTAGGTGGTTATAAGGTCATGGGGCCCAGCCCTTATGAATGAGATTAGTGCCTGTATAGGAAAGGTCCAAGAGAAACTCCTCACCCCCTTCCATTATATGAGGACACAGCTAGGTGGCACCTTCTGTGAAACAGAAAGCAAGCTTTCACCAGATATCAAATCTGCCTGCGCTGTGATCTTGGATTTCCTAGCCTCCAGGACCGCGAGAAGTAAATTACTGTTATTTATAAGCTAGACAGTTCACGTTAATTTGTTATAGCAGCCTGACTGAGCTGAGACAATACCTCTCTGACAATCGTTATTCATTGGCTTTTGATAGGCACTGTCCAAATATTATAATGCCTTAATTTACCTGTATTTATTTCATGCAGTAAGTGAAACAAGATGTGCTGCTATTTACCACTGAGCACCTACTAAGAGCCAGGCATGGAGTCAGGGCTTCACATATGCTATCTCAGTTTATCCTCACAACACTGGGAGGGGGATTGAGGCTCAGAGAGGTTAAGGAACCCATTCGAGGTCACACAGCTTACAAACAGGGGAGGTGGGATTCAAATCCGGGCCACAGATCCTGAGGGCAGTACTCTTCACCAAGTCCACACGGCCTCCCTGCCCTCCACGCCCTGCAGTGGCAGAGGAAAGGCTATACTTTCCTAAGGGCCTCCTGCGTCCTGGACACTACGTGTGCCCATATACTCACTTCCCCTCGTTTAACGTCTATAGACTCATCAGCATTTCGCAAACGAGGAAACGGAAACCCAGAGAAGTAACCTGGACTTTGGCTCCTGGGCAGGATGCAGAAGCTGCAGCAGGCCACCCCTACGATGGTAGCAACAGAAGAGAGCGGGGGAAACTGTAAAAATCGCACCGTGAAAGGCAGCGCAGAGCAGCGGAAGCAAAGAGCCGCAGATGAGCTAA
>CAUYRH010065429.1:0-37400 GCA_963574655.1 Perodicticus potto | reverse complement strand
GAGTTTGTTCTAAACATACAAAAAAAAATTTGGTTTTCAGAGCTTTGGATTTTCAATTACAGATAGAGGTCTAAGTGCTACACGTCAGTCATTCTCAATATCTTCCTAAATGATAAAGTCTTAGGAAGAGAGGGGGAAGGAAGAGAAATGTTGTAATAATAATAACAATAATAATAATAATAATAATAATAGTATATGCATACCTAAAATGAAATTCTGTATTACTCTAAAATGAACAGGAATAACTTTAGTTAAAAAAGAATTTCAAGAAGGCAAACTTTGTTTGTTTACATTTTTCATTGGAAATGGAGGGGGAATGAAAATTGTAAGTTGAAAATTGAAAACAGAAGTAAAATTATTTTCACTCACTTCATGAGAATTAACAGTAAAGAAAGAATTAAGACTATAGAAATGAGATGTTTACAGAAATAATCTGCCTGAGCTGAGAAATGATCTTCGCTTCCCTGCCACTCTATCTATATCCCAAATCATGGATAAATAAGACAATAAAAACCAATATATTACCAATATATTAATTATAGGATATAGCTACTTGCTGAATCTTTTTAGGAAAATGTAATTGGAGATGCAATTGTACAAAAGTATTTTAAAATTTTTTCTGCTGGAATCATAAATAAACTCAAATTTAATACTAACCCCTATTAGTGTATATGAGAATAGCTATAGTGGAAAATTCAATTGCTTCTATTTGTTATAGGTGTTTTGCTTTTGTTTTAAATTATTTTAATACTTTGGCCAGGCACAGTGGTGCATGCCTATAATCGTAGTAGTCTGGGAGGCTGAGGTGGGCTCATTGCTTGAGCTCAGGTGTTCGTGAGACCAGCCTAAGAAAGAATCTCTACTAAAAATAGAGAAACTAGTGAGGCATGGTGGTAAGCACCTGTGGTTCCAGCTACTTGGGAGGCTGAGGCAAGGGATGGCTTAAGCCCCAAGATTTTGAGGTTGTTGGGAGCTATGATGCCAGGGCACTCTTCCCAGGGTGAAGAGAGTCAGACTCTAAATTAATTAATTGCACTAATAGTAATTAAGTATTAGTACTTGAATATTGAGATTTTTATGGCTTTCTGTTAAACCGGCTAATAGATATTTTTGAACTGATTAACAAAAAGAGCAAATACAAATAACTAATTAGAAATGTTGCTTTTCATATCATTAAACTTTACATCCATTTCTCCATCTCTTTCCTATTGATCTGTTGTATGCAAGTGGAGATTAGAAATGTGGGAATAGGTTGCTCCAGGAAGCAGACTTTTAAAAAAAACCTTAGAATTCAATAACAGTCATATGTCTTTTTGACTCAAAAGTGTATTTAACATCTTGCAAGGCTATATCTTTTGATACGAAGATATGTAGAATGAATGTTTTCTCTGTGTGTATGATTTTACCTTAGAAGAGGAAATGGAGCAGATGGAATTGAAATCTCCGAAAAAACCTGTCTTTCACTTTAAATATACACAAAACAAATCTGAACTAATCATGAACAGTTACATCAGCCACTGCCATTAGTGTGGTTAACTATCATAAAGCCATCAGTGTAATGAATGAGCTCCTTGTTCAAAGGGGCACTATTTTCTTTCTGTTAAATGACAAGAAAAAAAAACCAATTTGAAATGATATGTTTTCCTTCTTCTAAGTGCATACTAGCACATTTACAAAATATTTTATGGCTAAGCTAATTGTTACTACACTGAACAATCTTTGGAGACAGAATGTTTTTATGGTTCCCCACAATTCTCATTTCCTTTTCATATCTCCCTTCTCATACTTCATTTTTTGCTCACTGTGACTCTTCATTGTGTATTGTTAATAAATATATCCACCTCATTGGTTTTCAAATGCTTCTCAGTTCCTCGTTAGTTTTGCTATTGGAATGTATAATGAAAACATATCTTTTATATAAGAAAAAACACTTCTGATTTTCTTTTTTCTTTTGAAATCTTTATTACTCTTCACCTTATCAAAGAAATCATATGTCACAACAGTGAATTTCCATTTAGATTTTATTTGCTCTAATAATTTGGGGATGCATTGATATTACTATTTTGCCAAGTAGTGTTATCTTTTATATCTAAATTTGTGCTGTCAGTTTTTACTGCCTTTGTTTTTTAAAAACCTTGTCAATAGTGAGTGATTATTATATTAACAGATTTGCTAAATATTAAAGAAGGAAAACTACCAAATGGTAAACTATGTGTCATCTCTTTTTCTTTTTCTCTTTTCTCTCTCTCTTTTCTTTTTGTTTTTTTTGCAATTTTTTAGCCTGGGCTGGGTTTGAACCCGGCACCTCTGGTATATGGGGCCAGCACCCTACTCCTTGAGCCACAGGCACCACCCACATTTTTTCTTATTATAATACCACTGCTACCATCTTCCCCTGCATTCTAGATGGGGCTGTGCTTGTTTGTATTTCTATTTTACTTTTTAATTTTAGCATCCTTCTTAAAAATAGAGTTCATTTGGTGTCTTCTTGCTTCTGTAAGGAAATTCTTTATGTATTTCATTCTCTTTTTACCTAAACTACTTGTGACATTTAATGGAAGTATCCAATTAGTTGACATTTTGGTATGTCATTTTACATTTATATTCACATCTAGTTTTACTATTTTAGTCACTTTACTTTGAGAGCACTCCAGTAAACTCCTAAGATTTGAGTATATTGACTATGTTTTTAAGGGTCATTTTCCTCATGTTGTTTTATAATCAGTCTCTTTCTCTCTCTCTGCCTCCATTTCCTCTGCTCACCAACTTAGCTTCTTATTTATTATTTCTGGGCTCTCACACTTTCTAATAGATTGCCAGTTCCCTCTTAGGGCCCTGAGTCGTATTCCTGGGTCTCGTAAAAGCATTTCAGAATATCTGCGCAATGATGACTTTAGGGAAATCGGGGCCATAGCAGTAATCAAATCTTTGTTGAAATGTTGACCCCTGGTTTGTAGGTCTGCTTCCTTTCACATGTAAGGTTTATCATAAATGTTGTGTAGAAAATTTGATTGATAATTTACTTTTTAAGGGAGGAGGGAAATAAAATTAAAAGCCTAATAAGTAAAGGACACTTTCTATTCTATTACCCCTAAGAGTCAAACTCCCAGTTTCCTTAGCTGCTTCTGGAATCAGAATCAATAAGCCATATTAATTCCGCCCTGATCACTGATGGGTGTTCGTTTCTGTTTGTTATTATTGTTCTTTGTTGGTATTGTTCAAGAATAAGGCTATTGTTTTGAGTACTTCTTTGTCATAATATATCTCTCCTTGTTTTATCTGTCATTGTTCTGTGTTCAGAAATAAGAGGAGGCTTCAAAGAATGAACTTCAACACCATCTTGACTGAAATAATATTTATGATATTTTCGACCTGTGGTTTTTCTACTGATACGTGAGGTTGGGAATAATGTGTTTAAAATAATGGTGACATTATCCTGGGGGGGGGAGATAAGATAACATTTATTCTGTTACATATTAGCCCCCCATGTATAGTTTGGTTTCAAAATGAATTATCTGAATTTAGCCTGGAGAAAAGAAGAGAAGAATAACTAATATTTCTCCAAGAATCTCCTTCCTTTCTCTATCCAATAGGTCACCCTCCTTTTCTATTTTAATCCCTGCTAACTTTGTTAGAGCAAGGTAATGAGTTTGCCAATTGTTATTGTACGTGTGAAGAAATGATTGTCAGAGACCCAAGACCCATTCCTTTACTTGGTTTCATGAATGGTATTGAACATCCATCAAAGCAAGAACTTTTGGCCTAAACAAAATCCGCTGGATTTGAACTGACCACTAGAAAAGGCTTTGCTTCTAATTATCAAAGAACTTTGCTGTCCTAGTCCTCAGAGACTTAATTTCCTTACTTTATCTTCACTCTATCATTTTCTAATCACAGTTCTGACAGTGAACTACATTAAACAACAACAAAAAAAACTTTTACTCTTCAGAAAGTCAGGAACTGAAGTAAAAAGGGAATTCAGCTTTTTATTGTTACTTGATCTCTCCTCTCTTACAAATTCCTTAATTCTTATGAAGAACATATATGTGATCTAAATAAATTATCCATTTCACGTTCTTTCAGTCATCTATTTATCTATCCCATTTACACTGTGGCTTTGTCATTAGAAAAAGAAAATATAGTATGTTGCAACATAGATCAAATTGGCACAAACTCATTAGTTTAACTGGCAGGTGAATGGCAGGACTTTTATACTGTGGTTAAAAGTAAATCCCACTACAGTTGGTAAAGTAGGTCCCAAAATCTTAATGCAGTCCATTTTGATCTAGGCTAAACACTAAACAATTTTTCCCATAGTCTAAATGTATCTTAATAGTCAGAAGTGATGCAAGGTGAAATATCTAATTTTTTATCCTTCACATTAAATAGACATAGGAATCTTGGATCTACTGCTTTTTAGGAACAATGGCAATCCATGACAATTGAACCTTTGATAGAAAGTCAAGTTTTTGTCATGTTCCTGTTAACATGGCCATCTCTAGCTGTCTATTACCAGTCTTTTCAGTAGAGAAGAGAAATTAAAAACAAAGTGAAAACAAATAAAAGAGAGTTGGGCCTTCTTGAGATAAGCCCAGCAACCCCTTCAAATATTGAACCTACTAGAATGCAAAGGAAGATTAAAGATGAAGCCAGATTAATGTTCAGCGAAACCCAATGTCTATCTTTCACTCTTTAATGCAAATTCTGGAAAGGAAAAACACGTCCCTATTCCTTTTATTCATCAATCTGATTAATCTCATACCACACCTTGTGTATAGGAGGCAATGAATGAATACTAGTTAAATGCTTGTATGAAACACTAGACTATTAAGCAATTTTAATAACTTTCTTGTCACTTTTTATTACTTCTGTATTAGTGTTCTTGAGATAGACCAGAACCATTAAGATAGACTGATAAATAGGTAGATAGGTAGAGAGGCAGGATTTATTAAGGGGATTGTATCAAAAAATTGTGCAAGCTGAGAAGTTCTACAACAAGCTATCTGCAAGTCAGGACCCTGGGATGCTAGTAGCAAAGCTCATCCCAAGTCTGAAGGCTCCAGAACTAGGGAATCAAGTGTAACTTTTAGTCCAGGGGACCTCAGGACCTGGGGTAAGTCCTGAGGTCCAAAGACCAGGAGGCCTAGAATCCAGCTGTCCAGAGCAGAAGACAAGAGTGTATTTCACCTCCTGAAAGAGAAATCAACATTCCTTGTCTCTATTTATGTTTTATAACAGATGCAAGCTGATTGCGTAGTGCCCATCACTACCAACATGGAGGGCAGATCTTTCCTAATGAGTCTACTCAGACACACATGCTAATTAATTTTGGAAATACCCTCAGTCTAGGTATTTTTTAACCCAGTCAAGTGGACACCAATAATTAGCGATGACAACTCTTGTCTTAACTCACTGTTGTGCATGTCTTTGTATATGTGACATTAGCTCTGTGTGTATACATAAAAACATAGAAGCTATCAATGAATAGAGACTTTTTCTGCATTTGTGAAAGACAAAATACCTCAAGATCTTGGCTCTTTGGATCACTGCATATGCTGTGGTGGTGGTGACCCATAGTGTATTTTGATACATTTTGTCAAAGGGTTTAGGCATCCATTAGAGTATTTAAGATAACAGCTGTTATAAAGCTAGATCCACACAACTACCCACCATAGTGATATGCATTGAAGCTTTGCTTCTTTTGATCTATTTCTTTATGAACATGGCTTGTCTGCTTATAACTTTTAGAGCTATGGAATTGTCATTAGTATCCTCAAGTGTTTATACTTGCAAAAACACTTCTCATTTTATTGTATAAAGAGGTCTAGGATGTGTTCTGTTGTGCTTTTATGTTTCTCAAAACAATCTCCTTTTAAAAATATAAGTAAATATCTTCTAAGGAACTTTATAATGTTTTTCCATGTTGCATTTTAAGGAATACGCTCTTTCAAAATTCCAACATTTGACATTATGGATTTGAGGATGATGCCTTTTGGCATTATCATTGGTGCCCCTGTCTTCCTTGGTAACCCTGATTGTAATTTAGGACTGTGATGTTATTTATGAATAAAAAACCAACATGCACACTGAGAAGGGACACAAAGAAAGGAGATTTAAGGGGGATGGGAGGAAAAAGCCTTACTCGCTGAACAGAGAGGCCAATGAAACAATTGCACCCCATTTCAAAAGGAGAGAAAGAGAGTGTTTATACTGTGACTCCTTTTGCCTCTCACACTCTCTCATCTCCTCTCATTCATGAGAAGGATCCACTTCAACTCTTTTTGTTTTATTTGTTTTTTCTTTCCTTCTTTTTTTTTTGCAGTTTTTGCCTGGGGATAGGTTTGAATCCACCACCTCCAGCATATGGGGCTTGTGCCCTACTCCATTGAGCCACAGAGGCCCCCACACTTCAACTCTTTTTGGAAGTGCTCTATGCTTTCTATTTCTTCTTAAATAAAAATTCTCTCTGTTACACTGAGACTGGTACAGGTTACTTGTGCTTCCCATCCACACTGCCTGTGCTGCTCCAGTTTTATTTTCCCTTTTTGCCTACTTTCATTTTCAATTCCATCTTTGCATTAGTTGAACTTAAGGTTCAAACCAAGGTTGAATTGTCTTGGTTTATAGTTTGTCTGATTAATGGAACCAGGACAACTGGGTTTGGGGAAACACACACAGTATGTATACATACAAATAAACGTATAAATGTTTTAAACCATGATCCTTGGCTCACTACTCCCATACCTGCTATGATTTCTTAAGTGACTAAAATAATAAGCATATCTTTTGCTAAAATATTTGGACTTTGTCTTTCCTAAAGCAGCTTTGGAACAGCTTGAGAGCAATAAAAATAAAATTATTTTATTCTAATGCTGGGACAAATTAGGCCTCAGAAAACAGATTCTCCCTCTGTGACCTTCTCTCCATCTTTCACCTATACCTTTTTCTCTCCAAGGCAGAACTCTCATCTTCTGCCACCTTTATCTCTTGGAGATTTCTATAAAGAAATTCTCTGATTTACCATGACTGATTGTGGGTCATCAGACCCCATTTCAGAAAAGGTTTTGTTCCGTACCTCACAGAGAGGAATGCTGCACAGCTGGCTAAGAAGGAGCAAAAGCCAGCTATAGGTCTTGCTGCAATTTCCCACTCAGCCTCTCCGTATTTGATTACATCCTTTTGTCCAACCACATTTCCACATGGTTGTTCATGAAGTTTCAGTAGAAGGCTCTTATATCTTTGTTTAATTTCTGTTTAGAGGATCTGTCCAGCTCTGTGAGAGGAGTGTTAAAGTCCCCCATTATTATGGTGTTATAGGATATCATATTGCTCAGACTAAGTAAGGTCTGTTTCAAGAATCTGGAAGCATTTAAGTTGGGTGCATAAATATTTAGAATTGAACTGTCTTCTTGTCGTATTTTTCCCTTGACGAATACGTAGTGACCATCTTTGTCTTTTTTGATTTTAGTTGCTTTAAATTCACATGTGTCTGAAAATAAGATTGCAACCCCTCTTTTCTTCTGAATTCCGTTTGCCTGCAAAATTGTCTTCCAACCCTCGACTCTGATCTTTAATTTGTCTTTTCAGACTAAGTGTGTTTCCTGCAAACAGCAAATGAATGGCTTTTGTTTTTTAATCCAATCAGCCAATCTGTGCCTCTTCAGTGGGGATTTCAAGCCTTTAATATTTATTGAAATAATAAATAAGTGTGGTAGCATTCTATTAATTTTATTCTGTGAAAGTCCATTGTTTAGTTTTGTCTTTTGCAATTGTGAAAGCTAGGTTCTGTCCTGTAATTTCTAGGTGCTTACTTTGCTGGTGGCCCCTTGTGATGGTCAATATGTAAAATAAGTTGAAGTATTTCCTGTAGAGCTGGACTTATCGTGGCAAATTTCCTCAGTGTTTGCATATCAGTAAAAGATTTGAGTTCTCCATCAATTTTAAAGCTTAGCTTCACAGGATATAGAATTCTGGGCTGAAAGTTGTTCTGTTCAAGGAGATTAAATGTGGATGACCATTGTCTTCTTCCTTGAAAAGTTTCATTAGAGAAATCTGCGGTCCTCTTGATGGATTTTCTCCAATAGATCTATTGGTGCTTACTCCTGGCACCTTGCAAACTTTTTCCTTTGTATTGATTTTGGACAGGTTCATCACGATGTGTCTTGAAGAAGCTCTATTAGAGTTGAGGCAACCTGGGTTCTGATATCTCTCTGAAAGGAGTGTGTCAGAATCTTTGATGGTATTTTGGAAATTTTCATTTGTAATATTCACTAGTATGACTTTCACTCCTCTGAGGCATTCTTCTTCCCCTTCTGGGATACCTATAACTTGTATGTTTGAACACTTCATAAAGTCCCATAATTTTGTCAGTGAATGTTCTGCTTTCTCTATCTTCTTTTCTGCCCCTTTAACTATCTGAGTTATCTCAAGATTTTTGTCCTCTACCTCTGAGATTCTTCTGCATGATCCAATTTGTTGTTAATACTTTCTATTCATCTTTAAGTTCTCTAATTGACTGCTTTAGTTCCTTCAGCTTTGCTATATCCTTTCTATAGTCTTCATATCGTTCATCTATTATTTGATTCTGTTTTTGGACTTCCTTTGGGTTATTTTCCACTTTCTCAGGAATTTCCTTCATTGTTTTCATCATCTGTATTTTAAAATCCCCTTCTGTCATTTCTAACATTTCTTTATAGGTGGAATCCTCTGCAATAGCTACCTCACAGTCCCTTGGGGGGATTGCTCTGGACTGGGTTTTCATGTTGCCAGGATTTTTCTGCTGATTCTTCCTCATGAGTGTTTTCTTTTATCTGTTTCCTTGCCCAAATTTTCCTTTCACTTCCTCCAGCTCTTTAAGTTACTGTGCCTCTGGCCTAAAGTTTTGATGAGTCCTTTTGATACAGGACCAGAAGGATTTGAAGATTAAAGAGAAAGAGGGGAAAAGATTTTTAAAAGAAAGAATAATAGGCAAGGAGAAGAGGTAAGTAAAAGGGAGAGTTGACAAAAAGAAGAGAGGCTTAGAAAGAGGGAAACAGGAGTAATCTAGATGTACAGTAGGATACTTTGACCCAACCTTAAAACCTCCCAACCTCTGGGGGTGCTGGATTGGGTGGTTCCCTTGAGGTCAGCAGTTCTTTGCTGGCCTGTTCAGACATAGTACCCTACCTCCATAAAGTACAGAGGGAAGACAAAAATGCTTTAAATCAAACCAAACCAAACTACCCCCTATAGGATAAAATTGGGGTAAAAAACAACAATAGGGACAAATACACTAGCAAAAATGAAGTTCTAATTGTTAAAGAAATCAACAATGTAAAATAGTATTTAAACTAGAAAAATGAAAAAAGAAAAGGAAAGCAAAAGAGAAATGAAAAAAAAAATCTAGAGGGAAAATGTTAAAATAAAAAAAATAAGAAAAAAAAAAAAAAAACCAGAAATAAATAAACCAAAAATCAAAAACCAAAACAGTATATGTATCTTGCTCAATATTGTCCAGGCAACAGGTTATATTCTGGGGTATGAGATGTTAATCACAATGTTGATACAGCTGTACCAGAGGGGACTGGAGGCCTCTGCTGTTTTCTCAAACCCTGCAAGCTTGAGAGGCTAAATGTCTCCTCAGCCCACTTAGAAGACACTTTAAATTGTTATCCTTGGCTAAGCAGAAGCTTTCCCAGGAAAACACTTGTTGCTGGGATCTCTCTGGAAGTGGCGGCCAGCTTATTTAATGTGCTGAAACCAGTCTCACTGTATGCCCCTGAGGGCCAGGGCTGTGATCTGCCAAACACTGAGATCTCGGCTCTACCTTGGCTTCTCTGTCCCCGCCCTGGGCTTCTCAGGCCCTAGGTTACTCGCCCCAGATCTCCTGGCTGATCCTCACGCTGTGACCCTGAGGTTGAAGCCTACAGGGGCAGTTCTCCCAAAGTGGCTGCTCGGTTGGCCCACAGCTGAACAGTATTAGCTCCCTTCCAGCTCAGAGGCTTAGTCCAGGGTCTTAGGCAACACTGAAAGTCATCCGCACTCTTGCCCAGATCTCCCAAGGAAGTTCAATCAAGTGCCCAAGTCCAGAAAAAACAAAAGAAATAAAACAGCCCACAGGTAAGGCCTTTCCCGACTAGAATCTCACTGTTGCTAAGGTTACAGCTGCAGGCCGCCTGTGACCCATCGAACACACCCACCACTTGCCAGTTCTCCACAGTTTGTGTCTTCCTCATGGGGTCCCAAAGTCTCACACTGTCTCCCCGTGGTCCCAGAGGGATGTTTCTGGGAAGATCCCACCAGCCCGAGTTGCCTGGAGTCCTCACCCCATTTTCAATGAGCCTGGTTGCAGTTTTGTTTATTTCTATACAGAAGGGATCATTTAAAAACAATAAACATAGCACTTTTATAATTGATCTTCTTTCATTTAATTTCTCTGATCTGCATAAAATAATTTCCTCAGAAATAACTATATGTTATTATATTTGGGGCTTTAGATATGAAACATAAAATTTCACCACATTGATAAATATAATATGAAATAATAATGTATAATTAAATTTACTATAGCTAATTGTAATATGAAAAGACAGAAAATATGTACCATCCATCAGTTCACCATAGAAATAACCTAATTTTATAAAACTTCATGATTTGTATTTCTATAGGCAACCTGAAATTTTTAATGGAATTTTTCAAGGAATTATTTTTCATTTTTTATTATGAAAACATCAATAAATGTTTACTGAAGTTTTGGTTTCTAAAGACTGTTATGATTGAAATTCAGTTTGGCTTTTTTGAGTACACTTTCTATTCTTTTTTACATGAAACAGGTGAATACTGAAAAAAAGAATTGCTTAGAAGATTAACAAAGGATTCAGCATTCAAAGGATGAATTTGCATTTTTTGAAGAGTTCCTTCTTGATACACCTTCTGCTGTTACAGGAGTGAAATACCTGTGGGGAATTAAATATTCATGGATTATAATTTACCACCTACTAGTTACTTGCTTTTGCAGAAGGATGGTAAAACTGATTTACCTCTCTTTTTTTTTTTTTTTTTTTTTGCAGTTTTTGGCCAAGACTGGGTTTGAACCCACCACCTCTGGCATATGGGGCTGGCGCCCTACTCCTTTGAGCCACAAGCACTGCCTTGATTTCCCTCTCTTTAGTAATTATGGTTTCTTGCGATTCATTTTAACAGGATTTACTGATACAAATGCATAATCGGGTACAATACATTTTCTTACTTAAAGTTATTTTTCATAACATCATGAGAAAATCGTAATAGGAAAGTAACTTTTTTGTGTCTTTGTGCAGACGCTATTTGGAGATTATTTAAAAGAGAAAATAATCTTTCTGATTCATGTGACACAGCTCTCATGAAGGCAGGACATAGGAGAAACAGACTGTTGGCATTTCTCTGACCTCTGTGATCAGGACAGCTGCCTAAAAGGTGCCGAGGTTTCCTTATGCATTTTTATAATTGGGTATGACTTTGATACAAAGTATAACTATGCTCAAAGGCCAGACATCATTTGAAGAAAATTACAGACTTATACTCCTGAATACATAGAGATGGAGTTCATAAATTCACTTCAGCAAATTCTTTTTAAGTGGGGCATTTTTATCTGGTCTCTAAGGATACTGGAATCATCACCAGGTAGAAATGTATGTCAAGAGTCTCTGAAATAAGCCTGCTCTTGCAGTTCTTAAAATTTGAATGAGAGTTGAAATGAGGTGAACATAGTAATAGAGAAGTAGAAAAGTTGGAAAAGAACTAGTTTCCCTGGAGAGATTCCATATTGACTTTCCATATGACTTAAAATCTGATGGGTCTGCAATTATAAGAAAGGGCCCTTAGGGACAAAACTTCCCTATCTTAGCAGGGTTTGTGTTTTGATAGATTTAACTGGGACAACTTCTAAATACTATGTGAAACTAGGTTGAAACTAATAGATATTAACCATACCTATTTTAGTTCTAATACATTTTTGTGCTTTGGGGAGGGTAAGAGGAAGCAGGGCTTGTTGAAACCCTTCATCGCAATGCTTCACTGTTGCTTATACCACAGATGTATAGCATAATATGTTCCATTTTGGAATTATCTCATTTCATGATATCAAAAAAATGATAATGAAGAAAAAAAGAAAAGTTAAGCAAATTTATGTGTATCTGATACCAAGCATTTCAAAAATATCTTTGTTTTTATTAGAGGTATTTATATAGCTCAATTAATTCAAAGCAGAAATACAATAAAATGGAACTCTTCAAAAAAAAATGGAACTCTTCAATGAAATCATATGTCAGAAGTAAAGAGCATCTTTAAATATAAAGTCAAAATTATAGATAACATTAAAGTGAAGTCAGTTTATTGGCGTTTTTCATTTTTCATATGTTCTTCATAATTGTGATGTCTTTATATATTCACAGCCTATTTTCATTTTCATTATTCACCGTTGAAACAGAAGTTTTTCACAGATACAATTGTGTGTACGTAAATTAGACACCAGTGTTCTCCATCTAACAGGGATATTCAATAGGAAAGTGATTTTCAATTTGAAGCTACATTTTGACTTTGTTGACACAAAGGCAAGGATCTTTCCAAAATACTGTTTGCCTTTATAAAGTTTCATTTGATACTGTCTCTTTGATGTTCAAAAATAAGAGGCCCAAGGGTACTTCTGTGATTAATGCCAGTACCAATCATTAGTGCTCAAAATAAAGCAATTTAGGTTTTATAACTCAGGTTGTACACCTGTCAAGAAGTTTGTTCCTGGATATTTCTAAAGATGAGCTCTGCCATCTTCCTTTGCTCTTATTTATTTATTGATATTTATAGTGTACTCTTAAATATAATACCTTAGTACTGGAAAATTTTAAACCACTTGTTTCATGAAAATAAGTTTTTAATTATTTATTCTTTTTTATTATTGTATGATTTTCAGGCAAAAAGATGAAGTTAATCCATTCATCCTCAAATGGAAAAGGATAATTTACATATATTTTAAATGAAAGAGTTAAATTAAATCAATGGCTGTTTATAAACAAATTCTTTTTTTTTTTTATTGAATCATAGCTGTGTACAATAATTCAATCATGGGGTACAGTGTGCAGGCTTCAGATACAATCGGAGATATTTTCATCAACCTGACTGCGATAACATTCAAGAGACTTTCTCATTACTATGTGAGAACATTTTTGATCTGTATTTAGAAGTTTTCTCCTGACCATTCAAATATACACCACTGGGTATAAACAAATTCTATATCACAAAGTTCAGATAATTGTTTTATTAAAGACTGGAGTAGGAGAATCGCTTAAGTTTGAGATTGCTGTGAGCTGTGACACCACAGCACTCTACCAAGGGCAAAATAGTGAGACTCTATCTCGAAAAAAAAAAAAAAAGTCAAATTTTCTGATGACAACTCATAGAAGTTTAAGATTATTTACAATTTAAGAAGATACAGGAATATTAATGGTAACAAGAAAAAATACTTTAAATAAAACATCGGATCACAGGGAAAAAATATTTACTTGATACTAGGTAAGCAGTACCTTACCTAGTATCAAATAAATAAATGTACACTAATTATACTGAATAAATTAATGTGTGCATATATGTGAGTGTGAGATATAGATATCAGAGCTATAATCAAAATGTTTTGGAAACAGAAAAGAAGAAACTATTTTGAGTTAGAAACCAGAAGTAACCTCCAACAAATTTTGCCATTTGAACTAGTTTGGAACAATGAATTGGATTTCCACAGCTGAGATAGCATGTTAGAGATCAAAACATGAAATTTTTCTCAATTTTTCTCTTACACAATATGCTACTTGGAAAGTAAACAGAGTTTCTAAAGTCTCTAAAGTTTTAGAAATTATATACTAATGTTTAAAATGTCTACCTGAGCCGTGTTTGCCTCCAGAGCATGTCATCTGTGGGTATTGGGAATCCTATTAGGTAACTCAGATAGGACCCATCTTTCTCATGGTGTCTTTGTTACTTCATAATAGCCTCAGTTTTCAATTGCTGTCACACCATCTAACCACACAATTTTGTGGATGAACACAACACAGACTTGGGAAGTCACAGTTCTGCTTGTCAGAATTCCAGCTATTGCACAGCTCAGCTTAGTCTCCATACAGACTTTTACAAGGCAGAAATCAAGGTTCTGGCAGGCTGTCGAGTTTTCCAAAGACTCTAGGAGTAAGTTTGATTCAAAATTCATTTTGTTTTTACTTGAGTTTAGTTCCTTGTGGTTATGGGATGAAATTTTCTTGCTGGTTATCAGCAATGGCTCATTCTTTGCTCTTAATAATTGCCCCAATTCCTTCTACTACTTCTTCTTTTTTTTTTTAATGTGGCAAGGGCTGAGTCCACTTAGTCTTTACCAATTTTTTCCCTGAACTTTAAGCAGAGAAAATTATCAACTTTAAAGAGTTCATGTAAATACATTCCACCCAACAGGAAAATCTTGGATAATTTTCTTACTTTAATGTCTGTAAACTTAAATGTATCTGTGAAGCTCCTTCTGCCTTGCAGTGTTAAGTATCCACAGATTCCAGGTACATCTTCTTTGGGGGTGAGGTCCGATAAAGCATTTTCCTACTATAATATTATTTTTATGTATTATCCAATGTTTACTCTCAAGTTTCATTGTCCAGTATTATGAGGCAAACATATTTTACCTTACAATCCCAATTCCACCATTGCTATCACTAGAGAAATAATTAGACAATTACAGAAGTAAGTATGAACAAAACAAATTATAATTATATAATTAAATTATGCTTATTCTAAAGCATTGTGCAGGCAGTCTATGATACATCCAGATTAATATATTGAACTAGATGCATTTTCTTATTTCTCTTTACTGTCCTACACTCTCACAGTTCCCAATACCTCGTAGATAGCCATGTAGTATGAAAAATAGTATTAATGGTAGCTGGATACTTTCAGGAAAGCCCTTTTATTTACACACACGGAGAGAATGTTTTCTGTCAAGTGCTTATGTTCTTAAAGAAACATTTCCTGGGCTGTGCCTGTGGCTCAGTGGGTAGGGTACTGGCCCCATATACCAAAGGTGGTAGGTTTGAACCTGGCCCTGGCCAAACTGCACCAAAGGAAAAAAAAAATGAAAGAAAGAAAGAAGCATTTCTTCAGAGTGATCAACAATGAACATATCTTTCCAAACACTCAATATGCTGAATTAACTGATAGGCTAACTGGCTGCTTGCCTAAAATTTGGCCTACTCAATTTAATGGCTAGATTAACTTAATTTTATGAAATGTGTCCAAAGTAATTAATTCATATAATTTATATAGGTAATTTTTATTAAATATTTTATGAAAAATAATAGCCCTCCTAACAGCCTGGGTTCAATACATTTTCTGTCTTCATTTCCAGTGATCTTATTCTGCTAAACATATTATAGCACTACCTTCAATTCTTTGACAGTTAGTTACATTAGATTGCTCCATTTCTCTTGCAGTTAACTCCAGCCATTTTTATCTGAATACCAGGAAATGGTGTAGGCCTGTATATAAAAACTTAATACTTTGTTCTTTTCCTTTCTGGATATTGATACAAATCAGCTTGATGAGCATAGAAGCCTCTTGACAAAAATGGAGGAACCAGCAAATGCAAGTTTCCTGCTGCTTTTACTCACACCAGCAGGAGAGAATCCTGCTCAAACACACCAACCCCTTTATCTTTCACCTGAGCAAGACATATTATATAAAGCGAGTGAGACTTTGTAGCTTATTTGTTTTAGAAGGTATCATTTCAATAAATAATACAGGTAATGTGATGAAGGAAGTTCAATCTAGCCCAATTAATGAGCCATCACACCTGGACAGCAGCTTGTATGATAAAATTTAGAGTCTACCATCTAAGAGACTAGAGTAGATCTCATGCCTATTGTGTTCAGCTTGAATAAAACTTACAGAACATTTTTAACCTGAGAAAATCCTTGTCCTTATGCAATGGCAAGTTTAGCATTTCCAAACGAGAATCACAGCCAACTTCTTCACTTGATTCAGTTTTACTGGGATCCTGAAGTTCTCCTTTACTTTCTTTTGAGATCTGGCTCTTGGGGAATTAGATACGCCCTCCAATAACTCAAAGAACTGACTGAGATTCCCAAAGAACTGGATGAAGCTGGTATGATAGAAACCATTCTATTTCAATTTCTAGTTATTCCATGAGAGGATTCAAATCAGGAAAAAAAAAATCTGAGCACAACACATTGATTACCATTCATAAGCCAAAGCATTTTGAATTAATACAATTTTTTATAAAACTGATAATAAAATAATGAATGATGCATGATTCAAAATTTTAAACCAAGGACAAACAAAGGACTTGCAAATAATTTAAATTTTGTATTATTACATTAAAGTTAAGGGAAAGATGTATAATGTAATTTAAAACAATGAAGAAGAGGACAATTGTAGAAAAATTGCCACAAGTGGGAGAGAAGATTAGATTCAAGTAAAAGCAGACCAAAGACTGTAGTATGAGATGCAACTCTGATGAAGAAAAGAGAAAATAATTAACTAAAAGAGGAAAAGCAAAGAGTGGACAATCAAAGTGTAGAATTTATGTCTGAGTTAGGAAACAATTAACAGAATAGAGTCTAAACTCATTGGTCTTGACTATGAAATATCCTGAAGGTTGATGCTGTTTGTCACAGCTAACGTTGCTTGATACTAAAGACTACAGAGTAATTTATATCATATTATTATTGACTTGTGAAGAGCCAAAATTAGATTAAATCTTATCTAGAAGTCTTCAAATATGTTTTTCATTTTTAAAAATGTACAAAAGTTTCAGATAGACTAAGCAACTACCCATTGGGGTGAGAATTGTTTCTGACATTTTGCTCATGATCATCAAAGACATATTTCTTTAGTCATGTAATAATTAAACTTGTTTTAAAATTATTGCTTAGTTTAAAATCACTCAGACATTGTATGACCTCGAGGTATGCAGAAGACACTGGAAAATCTGTCATGTATATTTCCCTTAAAGGAATCAGAAAGATAGGATGGCGCCTGTGGCTCACTGAGTACGGTGCCAGCTCCATACACCGAAGGTGGTAGGTTCAAACCTGGCCCTGGCCAAATTGCAATAAAAAAATAGCTGGACATTGTGACAGGCGCCTATAGTCCTGGCCACTCGGGAGGCTGAGGCAAGAGAATCACCTAAGCCCAGGAGTTGGAGGTTGCTGTGAGCAGTGTGAGGCCATAGCACTCTCTACTGAGGGCGATAAAGTGAGACTCTGTCTCTACAAAAAAAAAAAAAAAAAAAGAATCAGAAAGATAAATAGACCCATATTTTTTGAGACCCAATTTAATGTGAATTTTATAATGCTGTATATAATGTTATTAAATAGTAATTCCCATTATCTGTTTCTGAGGAAAGCGTTTCTTTTTTTTTTCTTTTTTTTTTTTATTGAATCATATCTGTGTACAATAATTCAGTCATGGGGTACAGTGTACGGGCTTCAGATACAATCAGAGATATTTTCAGAAAGCGTTTTTTAATGATATTGTAGCGTGTATTGGAATGTCGCTATGGTTCATACTGTCTGTTAATTTTATTTTTTGAAGAGACTCTAAGCAGAAAGTGACTTATAAAATCTTAAACGTATCACTCATTTTACCCTACTTCTAAGTCATGTTCCAAAGCAAGAGAGCACAGCTGAAGACCAGACCTTTGCAGACAGGAACAAAGAAGAATTGAGGCCAAGCTCACTCTCCGCAGTGCTATGTGAGACGATGTAGAAAGAAGAAAAGCCTTCAACAAAAATCAACTAATAAAAGGTTCCTTCTTAGGATACTAATTTGAGATAATACTATGCGAAGACTCAAATTTAATAATTATCCTCAAAGATGTGAAAATAGCCTCATACCAATGCAGGACAAAAACGATGCTGTTAACAGTATACCACGTATCTAGAGCTAATAAAAATCCTTTCCTCAGCTCCTCCTCAGTATTATCCGATTAAATAAATGGGAAATTAATATTATAATCTACTACACAAAATTTACTATTTATAATCTTGCTGCCAAGATGTGAGTTTTGGTATTCATAGTAAGCCAGTCTGGAGTGCCTAACAATGTGTGCGCATGTGTGTATGTGACTGAGAGTGTATACACAATTTTCTGTTACATAATTAAACTTCAGCTACAACCCTTGAACAACATCAGGGTTAGTAGCACCAACCTCTTGCACAGTTGAAAATCTGCATATTATGTTTGAGTCTTCAACAACATAACTAATATTAGCCTACCATTGATTGCAAAGTCTTACTGATAACATAAACAAATGATCAATATGTATTATATACTTTGTAAGTATCATGTATTATATTCTTACAATAAAGCAGGTGAAAAGTTACTAAGAAAATCACAAGAATGAGAAGATGTACTTCCTCTTCATTAAGTACAAGTACATTATAAATGGCTTCCTTTTTGTTTTATTTTAACATTGTGTAGGGTGAAGAGGAAAAGGAAGTAGAGGGGTTAATCTTGCTGTCTCAACCAGAGATAGACGAAAATCATCACATAAGTGGATTCACACTATTCAAACCCTTGTTTTTCAAGGGCCAGAAGTACTCTTATTTGTATGTTTATTTATTCATTTATCTATCGCTTCTAGGCCTTTTGGCTAAAATCAAGTGGATTCATGTATCTCTAATACACAATATTTAATCAATGTTACATAACCTTCCCCCTTACACTCACATTTCATAAATGCAAAATTCATATCCATTTTTCACCTTCTTCTGTAATCAAATTCTCCAAGTATTTTTTTATTTTATTTAGAATTCAATGCTTCTCATTCGCTGTTATCCTGATGTTATCTGTGATACTTTTGGCATAGTCAGTCAGTAAATAGGCAGTTTGAATTTAAATATACAGACTAAGGGCAAAACATAAATGTCTAATTATATGCAAACACTTCCAATTTCATGTAGCCCAAAATTACCTTGACCTGAACGCAAACGTCTTACAAGATTACATCTCTTATTCTAATTAAAAGTCTAAATCAATATTTCTTGAGAGGGGAACATAAAATCATAAATAATTTACTATTAAGTTTAGTATTATTTCAAGATAATATTCTGGGATCAATTTAGTAAATTTCTATGTACAAATCCATGCAAAACAATATCTTGCTTCTACTAGTCAATTTGTGTTATTTAATATTAGTATTTATAAATAAGTTGAATAATACCTTAGTTATTTATTGTATTTATTTATTTATTTTTATTTTTTTGAGACAGAGCCTCAAGCTGTCATCCTGGGTAGAGTGCTGTGGCATCACAGGCCGCAGCAACCTCCAACTTCCGGGCTCAAGTGAGTCTCCTGCTTCTGCCTCCAAAGTAGCTGGGACTACAGGTGCCTGCCACACCACCCGGCTAGTTTTTGGTTGCAGCCATCGTTGTTTGACGGTCCTGGGCTGGATTTGAACCTGCCAGCTCAGGTGTATGTGGCTGGTGCCTTAGCTGCTTGAGCCACAGGCACCGAGTCCAGGTTGAATAATTCTTAAAGTCTTAGCTGGCATTATGTTTGCTCCTGAGAATTACCTATTTAAATACTTTGGCTATAGAACTACTAAATTTCCTAGATGATGTGAGAGAATTACAGGTGAATTTGTTATATTTTTATAAATAGAACCTGCATTTAGGTTTAGATATTGAAAATAGTTTGCCATCTATCTTTTAATATCTTTTCTATTGTGTAAATAAAAGTGAGGGGAAATCACCATTTCCCCTTACAAGTTTCATCAGTTACTTTTATTTGAAACCTTTTAAGTTTTTTAAATATACTCTTCTAACATGATATCAAAAGATACTGAATCTGCTTTTCTTCTTGCCTGGTTTATCCTTCATAAATATTTTTAAATTTTTTTGTAGTTCGTATTTGTATCTTTTAACGTGGAAGACCATGTATTTTTTTTTCATGTAGCAAGCCAATATTTCCAGGACCTTAAAAAAAAAGGTCAGTGATTTTATCAAGTCTTTCTGTTTCCTCGAGGCCATTTCATAACTTTCTATGTTAGGTTTTGTGATATATCAACTTTCTTTGGGTTTATGAGGCTGTTCTAAGATGTTGAGGGCGAGAGTCAGCAAGTGACACTCGTTCTTTCTGTTATCTAGAGATTCCTGTGTTTTACTGCTGAGATAAAATAAAACAACAATGGTTTTGTTTTACAATGTTTTACTTACTGTCACACTTTGTTTCTTCTTGCAATCACTTATTTCAGTATTTAGTATGTATTTTAATAAATAATATGTGTAATAGTCTCCCTGATTTTACGTTCAGTAAATATTTTCTGGGCCACAAATGTAAATTTGATCCCTGCATGGTTCAAAAGTTTCAGAAAATGATAAAAAGTTCCAATGTCCTAAAATTTGCTTTTTCTTTGAATATATCCTTTACCACCTTGGTTCTAATTTAATGGAAGTTACAAAATTACACTGGCAATAAATAACATAATATATATTCTAAAGTTGTAGAAATAAACTTTTATTCCCTGGAAATCTATACTCTGGTGGAAAAAACAAATCATCAGTGCATCCATCTCATACATTTTCCTAAACGTATGTGCCTGTGTGAATATACATGTCTATATACACCTCTCTTCTCATTTTCAAAGTTAAGCTTGTCCTTTTCTGTTTGGTAGTTCTTCCTGTCCTTGAGCAAATGATTCTTTGGAATTCAACATCTGTTCTCCATAAACTAGACAGATTACAAAGTCAAATGCCTACTTTTGGGGAAGATTTGATCATTCAAAAAAGCCAGCAAAGAGGAGACACCTGTGCCTTGGTGTCTCCTTCACTTTACACTTGGGACTAAATGTGGAACCCCCATTTCCTATGCCTAGGTCAGTTTCTTGTGAATTTCCTAGGCCTGAATTCCATGGATGGACTGTGTCCATTCATTGATAAACTCATTCACCTTGCCCCTGGTGGAAGGGACTGTATTCATTTGTTTCCTGGCCAAGGAACCCATACACCTATATATACCCTGAGGCTAGAGGCCTAGAGGAGCAGATGGGGAAAGACTGGGAGAGGAATGGAGAGAGCATCTCTCTCTCCACTTGAAATCTCTCCCTCTACCAGTAGCTTTGGTGTTTTCTATATTCTTTTCTGTAAATCAATTCTGTCTTACCACGGAGGAGTGGGGGGGTGAAATAATGTAATGAAGAATAATAAAATACATATATTGAATCTCCCAATTTCAGAATTAGACATACTTTCTCATGTCTCACATATTTTCTAGTTTCACTTGCATTTTTTTTTAATTGGTTTGGGAGTCTCCTCCCATTTCTTGACTATTTAGCACTTTAAAGTTACTTTCAGTATTTTCTCCTCCACTCAAACTCCTCCATTTCCCCAGGTAAAGTCAGACTTTTCTTGTTCTTTGCATGCAAAGCTCTCTTGAGGTTCCTTGATGGGATTTTTGCAAGTCCTGCTTATTTTTCCTCCAACTGCTTGACATTTTAAATGGGGCTTCCTTAGGAAATGTTTATTTTTATTTCCACCTGTTATTAATATTTTAGGAACTGCATCCTATTCCTGCCTCTTTATTATTTTCTAGTAGTCCTCAGATATCTACCCGAAAATAACAAATTCTTATAATCTGTGTGATTTATCGAGGTTGATAGCAGAGGTAAAATTATTGCTAGCTCTTCCTCCTGCCTTGGCGTAGCTAGGCTCAGTGACACTTTTCATTCTAGTACCCCCTCTCTTTCTGAGTAAATCTTTATTCAAGAAACTAGCACAAAAAAAGAAACAGAAAATAAAAACATGCAGGAGAGCTTAAAACTTGACCAAATGGTGATTTCAGTTTCCTAGCATGAATGTCAGGTGCATTCATTGCTCCCAAGTGGCCTCTGGCTAACCCTTGGACACTCTATACCCAGGAACATTTTCTTGAAGTCCATTCTCACTAAACAAATATCATGGCACACCAACTGTGGGTTCATAAATTACAAGCATCATTTTCTGCTTTAAATTGCTGAGGAGTAAGAAAAAGTACAAATAAGTGTTTGTTAAAAGATAAATGATGGGTGTACCAATATGTTTAGTGAGAACAAGGCAGTTCAGCCAAGTCAATAAGATTGGCCTCGCTTTTCCAATTCCCCAAGTCCCGATCTTCTTGGTTTCTAGTATCCTCTCTTCACATACCTAATTTATGGCACCTCCCTCTAACTTCAGTGTAAACAAAGTTGAGGATCATTCAAAACTCTACTTTCAAACATCATAAATTGAGCCCATCATCTGCTTATGTTGCTTGATAATAGCTGTTAGCAACCTTCTTTCAATTTTCACTTATCAGCCTTCAATTCTCCAAATTACAACAAACTTGGAGACAGGAAAGTACTGTAAAGAAAATTCTAAACAGATTATTTTATTAGTGTCAAGCATAATTTTCTATCTTATAGATCATTCCTCCCAATCTTAACTCATTACAATCCAAATTCCTCAACTCTGTTTTTGGAAACTGTCTAGATGTTTTAAAAGTCAGTGGGGGGAAAAAGAAGAAATTATTATAAAAATCAACTTTTAGTTTATTAGTTCATTTAGTCTGTATTCCAAAATTAACTTTTAGTTTAGTTTTAGCATATTTCAGAATATGCTAAAATTGTACATATGTATGATTCATATATAAAGGTACAAATTTATTTCATTAAAACAATCCCTTAGAGACTTATAATTAAGAATTCTGTAAGTCTAAATGCAATTCCCAAAAATTATCCATTTACTGATTTCTAGTGTCCTTTATATTTCTATATGTTAATGTTACAATATATATGTTTCATGTTTATAGTTCATGAAAATTAGCACTAAACTCAAAATATATGTGGATATTAAACTCTACATACAGACGAATCTCTTAAATTTGGTCATTCATCACTACCCTTAGATCACTTCCCTTCCAAGCCATCAGGTTGACTTTTATATCCTGAGAAATCTCCAGTGACCTCAGAAAAGCTCAAAATACCACTGAACATGTTACTCTATCTTTTAGAATTGCATGGTTTGAATGGTTTTCTTTCTTTTAGAAGATCTGCAAATATAAATTGCCAGCATAAGGCACAGCATTTGTCCTAATACTAAATATTCCCCTTAGCACAGGTTTCTTTTTTTCTTGAACTAGTCTCCAGACAGAGACTTTTATTTTAATGGTGAACTACAGTATGTAAACAGAGCCAGAAAAAATATTTCACACGGTTATTGCCACCGTTGCTTGGTTCTCTTGTCAGCTACTCATTTTAAAGTACAGGGATTTTATTAGCAAACTTTCCCAGTCTTTTTCTATTTATCAAATTCTGCTTGGGAAGATATAGGACAAGCCTGCCAGTTTGCAGGATTTCCGTGATACATTCAATTGCCTAATAGTCACACTAAACTAAAAATAACTTTTGGATAACTTATAAAACATCTGATAAAGTGAAAATAAGCTAACCTGGTTTTATTAACATCTGATCTTTAATCCACTTTTCAAGATTACTTGTGTAGTAAATGTATAGTTTAGATTTACTGAAGGCCTGCAAAATTAATCTCAAATTTTAACTCTTGTGCATCAAAGCAAGTCGATTTTGGATTTTCACCTTGCCTGACACCTTCTGGGACACAGAAACATGATCATATCACAAGGGCCTGAATTAATTGTCCCTCATACCCCAAGAAGGCTCAATCATTGCCTTTCAATGTGTTATTAGAGCAGAGAATACAAACAAGGGTGTCCTCATTGACTTTTTTTCCCTTTATATCCAAAATAGAAACTTTGTTCCATGCAAGCATAATAAGGAATCAACTGATTGCTTTTGGGGGGCTCATTTCACAATTACTGCTCAAAATTATTGATGATCAAGAGAAGGTGTAGGTCATGGCTCCTGTCCTCATGAATCTAAATTAAACTGGAGGAAAAACTAACTATTAAGCAATTATAAATAGTAAAAGTTAAAAACTACATTTTGTGGATGAGACTATGGCCAGCCACAATTTTAGAGATCCAGTTTACAAAGAGGTAATATAGCAAGGGGAGTTTTCTTGAAAAAGGTGGAGATGAAGAGGTGGCATGAAGATTATACCAAAAAAGGAGAGCTCAACTAGTGGCAGCATGGTGGGGTACTCCCGTTCCAAAGTCAAGAAATGAAACAGAGTCCCTGCACTTCCCAAGGTGTTGTGTCGTCCTTATATTCTATGCAACGCACTGTGTTAAATACTCAGCTGTGAGGGACTTAACTCCCATTATTGCTTTATATGTGAACTTACTGCTTTCTATGAGGGACTTAACTCCTATTATTGCATTCTAATAGAATTTTGACAAATGTAAATAACAGTACTTACATTTATTTTTATGGCTTCCTTTGTTGCACATACAGACAGACACATTTATATTTAATATGTGCACTTTTCTTTCCCTTTTGCTTTTTGCCTATTGTTTATTTCATTCTTGTTTTGCTCTTTGCATTTCAGATTAAATTTTCTATTGATATTTCATCAAGTTCACTGGTTATTTTCCCTCATGTCTAGTTTATTGATGGTCCCATTAATGGCATTCTTCATTCCTATTACAGTGATTTTGATTTCCAGCATTTTCTTTGATTCTTAGTTTCTATCTCTCTGCCAACATTACACATGTGATCTTCAGTGTTTTACATTTTTCTAGTTAGAACCCTAAACATATTGGGTTGTTGTTTTAAATTCTGAGTTTGATCATTCCAACTTGTCTGCCACATCTGAATCTGGTTCTGATTCTTGTTTTCTCCATTTAAATTATGGGTTTAAAAAAAATTTTTTTTTAAGGAAGCTTTGTAATCTTTTGTTAAAAGTGCTTGCTAATATAATGGGTAAAAGAACCAGAGGTCTATACAGGCCTTTGTGGTGAGGTTCTATGTTTTAGCAGTTAGGCTACATACACTGCTTGCTGTATGTGTCAGAAGCTAACATTTCCTCTGGTGTTCTCATTTTTGTCTCCCAGTATTTGCCATCTTCTAGAGACTTATAAAGTCAAATTTTAGATGTGCAGTTATTTCAGTTTTATTCCCCTCTTACTATGCAGGGGCTCTGCCGATGTGGTGAAACACAGTGGAAGAGGAATACTATAGTCTCACAATGAGTTCTGAGTCTTTAGTGAGTTTTCACAAGTGCTTCTTAGTTCCTGCAGCCTCTGCCTTTAGTTGAGGCAATAAGGCAAGTCTGGTGTTTCCCTTCTGCGAGTCACGTAGACTCTGGTCAAATTGTTTCTCCTGAGAGCAGGCTTTCTTCAGAGGGAAATTCTTCGGTGTGTTTTTAAATGACCACTTTTGCTTCTCCATGCCAGAAGCAAGAAGAGATTTTTCTCTCGTCTTCACTGTGAGAATCTGGTTTTTTGCTCTTGGAAGTAAAACGACATAAGTGTGGGTATTTCTCTAAGATAGGATCCACTTTCTGTTTTTTTAAAATTGTTACTTATATATTTCAGAATATTATGGGGGTACACATGTTTTGATAATGTAATTTTCTTTTTGGGTCATATTTTGACCCATATTTTCATATTGGGTCAAAACTATATGTGTGCCCTTCACACAGGTGGCATACACTATACCAGTCAGATTGTTGGACCCATTAGGTATGAATTTGCCCATCCTTCCTCTCCCCTCCAAACTGCATGATTTTCATTGAGTTTTACTTCTATATGTGCACATAAGAGTTGTTTGATTAGTTTCAATTTAATATTGAGTAAATGTTTTTTTTTTTCCATTCTTGCAATACTTTAGTTAGAAAAATGGTCTCCAGTTACATACAAGTTGTTACAAAAGTTACTAGATCACTATTTATGTTATGGTTTAGTAGTCTTCCATGGTGTATATAATAAAATATGCTTGGAACCTTCTGTTTTTAATTCTTAAATTTGTCCTCCAGCAATTTATTGATTAAATTGTAGGTTTTCCTACTCGGGAACTAGTTTCCATGGAAGTTTCTGTCCATGGATTTCTGCTCTGTGATCCCCTATATTTTCCTGTCTTTCTCTCTAATTTTGGTTTTCTCTGTGACCTCAGCTCTCCTGTGGATCTAGGATGACTTGTTGACTTTCAGTTTATTAAGCTTTTTGGTTATGGTATACATAAGAATGATGGCTTCCAAGCTTCTTACATGCTGTACCTGAAACCAAACTCCAAGATATGCTTTATAAATGTTAATATTTCTTGGTAACTAAGAAGTTAGGGAAATTGAGCAAGAATAATCCCAAAAAATGAATGAGTACAATTAGTCACCCATCTTCATTCCTTTCAATTTAGGGACACTTCCCATCAAGTTCTTCAGCATGTTGTGTGGAGAGTCATCCTAGGGTGTTAAAAAATATTTTGGAGACAAACATTTCCCTGGAGTCATTTTTATTTATTGGTGTTCTTTCATACATCTGAGCTTTCTAGGTCACTATTTCTGAATAATATTTACTCTCAGTCAGCTCGATAATGAACTGGGTGTTTCTTTTGTGTCCTCTGAGGCAATCAATACTCAAAATTATAGAGTCTAAGTAGTATTCTGCCTGGATGTCCTCAAATCATTTTCTGGAAGGAGCGAGGGGTTGGGGTCTTGGTGTGTGCCACACCTTTCGGGGGCAAAGTATGATTGTAAGAGGGACTTTACCTAACAAATGCAATCAGTGTAACCTGGTTTCTTGTATGCTCAATGAATCCCCAACAATAAAGAAAAAAAAAAGAATTTGCAAGTCAACCTTCATATTTATTAATATCACTAAACTAAATCTCACAAAAACTATTCAATTTTGTGACATATGTGTATATATACAGTTAGATGTATAGTTATGTCAATGTATTTATGTCTATTGACACATGCACACGTGGACACCTACATATGTAAAACATATGCATTTGTGTTTTAGTTAATTAATTGAAAATGCATATGCATTTCGGTTAATTAATAGAAAATGGGGTATGGAGACAGGACAAATAGTTGTGCTCAGATCAGCTTCTTTTCTAAGTGTCCTCAAGTCCTTAACAGATTAAAGTGACAACAGGAAGAATCCTGAATTCCCTGATAAAAATTGATCACACAGAGTAGAAACTCCCTATTTCATAGCATTTAGTAGAGGACAGCCCAGTTCAGTTGGGCAATGCCTTAAATAAAGTCAGTCGCAGAGTGAAGCCCAGTTGAATCATAACATCTTTGCCAAGACATCAAACCAAAGAGATTGTCAAACAGATTTGCTCACTGAGTCATCAAAGGGCACTTGTTCACAGCTGAATGTTGCACGCTGTGGTATAAATGACTGTGCTAACCGCGACACACGGGCAGGGTTGTCAGGTGAGTTGTGCTTTCTCAACAACAAAGAGAAAGTACTACACAGAGCCAAGTTCATTTAAATAACAACTGTGCATACAAAGGACAAAAAGACAATGTTTGTTTGGGATGTGATGGTAACCAGCATGCTCAAACACAAGAATGAAGAAAGAATGCCCAAACTCTGGAGGTAAGTCTGCAATTGTTTTCAGCACCATGCTCTCCCCCAAAGGCTCAGAACTATATAACAGGTTGCAAACAGATTCTTGTCATCTGGTGTGAACACACTTCCATAATGATGAATGGTGCAACATCTTTTCAAACAGGTTGGGGTAATGTTTAACAGACATTCCTTAGCGGTCCAAACTCCTAAACACTGTGAAAAAATGGAATCGTGGGCAAGACTGGCAGTCGCACATTTAAGTTAATGTTACGATATTTATTGGGCTGCTCCAGAAAGCTTTAGCTGTGTTCATTTGGTTGATTACATAGAAAGTTGTTGCTATTCTTACTATCACAAACTTTGTTGCATTTAATGCTTCATTAAATATTGTAGTCATCAGATTTGCCTCCGCAATAGGTTCTGATGCTTACTGATCCACCATAATAAAGAACTTGTGGGTTAAGTTTTACAAGGAGATGCATATTAATTCTTACTAAGATACACGAATCTAGCAATTAGACAAAAGATTTAGAGCTAGAAAACATGTTAGTCTAGGAGAGAAGTTCTGTGCTTTGCTTCTGTCTCTCACTGTGAAACTCTGCTTAGTTGGGTGTCATGTTGCTATTTTATAAGTAAGAAGTCAGGCTATTGAACCTCAAACTTGGCAGCTCATCAAAAAATGTCTGTTGAACTTTAGAAAAAAAGAGAAAAAAGATTCTTAGGTTTTACCTAGACCAACTGGAAAAGAATGACCACCCAGGGATTAATTCATGCATGCATATATTATTTTTGATATTTTATTGTCATTTTCTTTTGTTTTGCTTTTTTTTTTTTATTCTACAAGTACTTCTGATGCATAACCATAATTGAGAATCCCCTTGGAAAGTCTTTTCTGAGTCATAAATAGATATTATCAGCACCCGATGGGACACTGATATCCATCAGAGTTCCCAGACCATCTGGTCTACTTCAAGGGAAGCAGAACTAAACCCAGGAATAATTGAAGCAACTACCAAAAACAAAAGCGATAACAAAGAGCAACAATCAAACTTGAGTAAGAAGGGTGTTATGGACAATCTATGGCATTTTAAAAACCCGAGAAAGATTCTGTTCTAAGGAACCGGGATTAGGATGCATTTCAGATATTGAAGCTAGGAGTTTTTAAGGTCTGGTGTGGTACAGGTAATTAAACAAGATAATCAATTTATTTGAGATAATGCTAAGATTTCAACCCCAAGATAGAGCTGGAAGCACTAAAAGAGTATGGCTGTCTCTACCCCAGACAGCTGGTTGACAGGGGTTAGTTACCATCACTGCAGGGTAGAAAGTAAGTCTTCCTCAGACTTCTACATTAAGTGAGACCTCTCTACAGGGGGATGTGTGTGAGGGAATGTAGGAGGAAGGGTTATATTTAGGAATATGTTTTCCAAATAAGTTCTAAAATGCTTAGAGGGAGACATTAATTAGGTTTTGGCATTATAACCCTCGAGCAAGAAAGTTTCTAAACTCTCTTGTTTAACACAAGAATTCATTTCTTTCCAACCTTTAACATCATAAAATATAGTTAAAGAAACACTCAATTACCCGTCCTCATCTTAAATCTTAACTCCCTTGCCCTAGTTCAGAGGCTTATTATCTCCAACCTGAATTAGTGCTGGTTTTTTCTGTCCACTCACTCTGTCCTATAGACCAGTATATCCGTCACACCTAGTTGGCTTTTTTTATGTAAGTATGAAATGTGGCTTACAACTTTGAGTTGCTGCCTGCCATCTCCAGGCAAAGCCTACTGTTCTTTGCAGTGTTTGGCTGGTTCTTTCCTGTTTGCTCAAGACCCTCTAACCTAGTTAGAAATTATCTAGAAATGAAAGTGTTCACTCCCAGATAATTTCACTTGTTATTTCTCTTAATATCTCATGTTGATGTGGCAATTGGAAGCCTGTCTTAGTATTTTCAGGCTACTATAACAAAATGCAGTCTTGGTGACCTAAGTACAAGCAACATTTAGTTCTTACAGTAATGGAGGCTGGGAAGCCCAACATCAAGACATTGGCAGATTCACTGCTACAAAAAAGGGGGTTTTGTTTGTTTGTTTTTTTTTTTTTTTTGATTTTTTTCTGTAATCTCACATAGTAGAAGAGGTGAACTCTCTCTCTGTTCTCTTTTAAAAGGGAACTATTCACATTTATGATAGCTGAACCTCTTGACCTAACCACCACAAAGGTCCACTTCTAAATACCATCACATTGGAAATTAAGTTTCAACATAAGAATTTGGGGGACAGACAAACATTCAGTGTATGGACTGGCTGAAAAAGTTTATCTCCCAAATTGGAATGAAGACACTGAGGCTTATGCAAATTGAGAATAGAAAAACCTGAGGTAACGAAGATAGCCTTTCCCCTGTGTTAGAGGGAAAGACCATCTCCAGGCCCCCAGCACCCCTTCAGGGCCAGAAAGGCTGTTGCCCTTCAGGTTCCTATTGAGATAAGTTTTAAAAATTCACTGTGGCACTTCTGCCTCAGTCTCTTCCCTCTAAGAATGTGAGAGGGGACAACATGACTTCCCAAGGACAGCAAGGATGACCTGAGCTGTGTACCAACAAGACCAATTCCCAACTTCTCTCCTATAGAGAAGACACCTTTTCCAAACTCCCCCTCATAAAAGGCCGGTTATTTGTGTTGAGCTGATAGTAAAGGCAAGATTCTCTTAGCCACTACTTCCTTGCAGTGGGGATCAGGATGCCTGAAAGGTATTAAGTGTAAATCATATTGCCTCATTATAAAGTGAGGGTTTCCTAATGGAAATACACAGTTACGAAATGTAAAGGTGTGGAAAATGTAGCCATTTTCTGTAAAGCCAAAACTAGCCTATTAAAAATATTTTATATTAATGCCTAATTTATCTTATAAAATGGTATGCAAGCATTTTTCCCTAATGACATTAATAGGTTATTTAAAATTTGACAACAGTGTCAAACATTTATCCTTTCTTGACCCCTCCTTGTACTGATTTTTCATGTTTGTTATCACCAACTACCTGACACCAGAGAATCATTCTTATTGAATCAAACCCAAAAGTAGGGACATAATTATAGCTCAACAGTCCTCCAAGTTCAGATATCTGAGATAAAGGGAATGTATAAGAATTTGTACATTGACTTACTACACGTTTTAATTCCAACTAGCAAAAGAAAACTTTCTCTGATTATATTGTCTTCCTTTTTACTGTTTGTGGAAAGAGAATACACTGATTTGTAGGTTTTAATATATATTTCTATTCACTATATTTTCATATTAACATAGAAAATAGGCACTTTGGTTGTATAAATAATTTTCTATATGTTTTATCCTAGTTCCACCTCTAGTCTCTTTTATAACCTTCTTTCAAATTTCCACTCAAATTCATTTATATTTTGAATAATTTTAAAAGAATTTAATAGTTCAATAAAGGATAGCACTTTTTTTACACCAAAAGCTGAATTTGCTGTACTCATTTTCCACTTATTTGAATACCAAAGTACAGAATCTGTATTAGTTTCTGATAATAATAGTTTATATATGCGCAGCACTCCTGCATATATTCTTGATTTTTTTTTTTTTTGAGACAGGGTACTGCTCTACCATCCAGGATGGAGTGCAATGAAGCAGTCATAGCTCACTGCAGCCTTGAACTTCTAGTCTCAAGCTATCGTCCCACCTGAGCCTCCCAAAATTCTGGGATTCCAGAAATAAGCCACTGCATCTGGGCCCTATTCCTGATTTTAATCTGTTGCAGGAAGATGAGGCCCAACGGAGAGAAAGAGCTCCCAAACACCACGTTTATAAGAGGAAGAGCTTTATTCACCACCTGGGAGCTTATGGCATAGAATTCCAAATGGCCACACTCCCCGTCTGGCTTGATCTTTCCCTTTTAATCGACAGTTAAAAAGTTCCACCCCACAGGTACTCTTCTTATTGGCCAGTTTGAAGCAAGCAGGAGATGCTATTCCAGTCCCTACAGAACTACAGGATTTCACAGAACTTGGAAATTTCCAAGTTCCAGGAAGTTAAGTTTACAAATTCCTAAGGGCTGAGTCACCATGGAGAGGACCCTGCAAGTGTATCCTTGTGGTCTCCTTGAGAAGACGGGTTCTCCTAGACCTCACCCTTCTTAAGAATCCTCTCTCAAATCCTCAAAAGAAAAAATATTATGAAAGAAGCAGAAAAAATATTTGTTCTATTTATGGATGAGCAAACTGAGATGTACAGGGTTTTGAAGACTTATCTAAGGTCACTATAGACAATTAGAAGCAGTGAAAACCCAGTCTTACAAGGCTGGGCTTAGACCATTAGAGTATTGGCATGTGTTATATAGGACTTCTGATTTGCAAGTTTGAAAGACAGTTTTGTAGGCAATTGACATGATTTAGATATTTCATATGAATGAATATAAGAAGTGATCTCACTCTGATAAATTTTGAAGAATGGGTCAAAGAATTTCCTAGTAACAGTGGTATGTAGGGTAAAAAAGGAACAAAAGATGGTATATATTTTTCTTTTTCTATAAGATACTCAATGTGTTAGTTACATTAAGTGAAATGGTATTAATAGGGGTGGATACATTTTGGGAAAAATATTAGGATTTTAGGTCTAGACATAAGTTAGAAATACACATGAACATTTCCAAGTAAATATCTAACAGACAGTAAACATGGAGTTCAGAGGAGAAGTCTGAGCTCAGCGAAAAGTGCAGGAGTCATATCTGCTGTGTTCGTCACTGAAGAACTTCCTCTACTCTTCAGTTCACAGAGGGGACTGAGTACCTTTCCATTCCGGTGGTAGCCTAAACAGAGTAGAATCATCTAGTACCAATTCTAATGGATTCAAGAGAAAATCTGATTGCATTTATACTTTGACCAACTAGCTAAGCCAGCGAGTGGAATTGTGAGGCAAAAACTTAGTTTAAGCCTGGGGGGAAAGTGAGGAGTTACTGGACAAGAATGAAATAGACCACCTGTAGGTGACAACAATCTATCACAAACACATGGTGTAACTTTCTTACAGATGTGAACCTAATCATATTTCTGATATAAAAGAAGATTGAATGCAACCAGTTTTGACATGGCAGGGAAGATAATTATTCATATCTGTACTGTTGTAGAGTACAAACATGTATACTAACCCAGGATCTAAAATAGCAAGAAAAATTGCAGAGACTAGAATCAATCAACCATAATAATATCTCAGGTCCAGCAATATTCTAACTTAAGATACTTCCATATATTCTAATTTGATAGCCAAATAATGAATCTCAAGATTATCACCAGATCATGCAATTCTTATTAAATTTTACTTAAAATCAACTTTTGGTATAATTTCCATAATACATTATAAAATTTCTTCACTTACCATCTGCTTTTCATTTCTTTTTAATTTTATTTGTGAAACACAGAAAGGTTGTATTTAATATTTGTAAAAATTATTAATTAAAACATATGCCAAATTATTAAAAGTCCTCATTTCCTTCTAATAAGGGCCTAATATTCATTTCTCGTCAATAATGATCGAGACTAATTATTATCATTTACACGAACTTGACAACTACTTTGTAGTCAAACCATCGGAGAAGTAGCAACATAACTAATTAATACAATCACCTGATAGCATTCTTCATCATCAAAGATCTAATTGGATTAATGGCATGGTTTTTTTTAAGTTGCTATTAAAAAAAGAATTAAGCACTTTAATAGAACAAACATTACAAATAATGAGCTGTTCATACCTTGCCTCTTTCCAAAAATAAACATAAAGACTTTTCTATGACATCTCTTCATATGGTGTCCCTGACAATGCATACAAGGTAAAAGTGCACTTTGCTTTGTCTCATGGCAGATCTCTGAAGAGAGGCCTGGTGGGAAATTTGCATTTTTAACAAGCTCCCCAAGGTGACTTTTATGCATACTGTAGTTTAAAAGTCACTTGAGACAGCCAATATAAATGAATTTATTTACAAATTCAATAAAACGGAGGAAGGAAAGGAAGAAAAATGAAAACCAATTGGAGAATGAGTTGACGGGTTAGACTCCACAACCTTAATGTGAGTGGGGAAAGAAGGGCACGAATTATGATGGCAGTGAGCAAAAAGCCAAGCTCTCATTAAAATTCTGGCTGGCTCTCTGCCTGATTTCCAGTGACCTGGTCATATTTTAAGCAATTCATCAATCAAAAATAAATATTTAGCAAGAATGTGTGACATGCTCAAGGTGTGGTGTGATTTCTCCTGGTCCCTGGGCATATGGACATATGTTATATTTGCATGATTGATTGTGCATGATCTGTCAGTATTTCTCCACTCTGTTGGCAGGACGAAATCACTACTACACCCAGATTGCCCTCAATAGGCTACTTATGAGGAGAGGGGAAAAAACTGACTAAATAAGTGAGTCAGGTTTGCATATTAGGCAAATTCATCAGGATCATGTTAAACCACAGCTCATGCATCAAGAAAGTTTTGGGATAGATACAGGACCAGAGCCTTCAAAGCATTCTCTGAGTATTTTTATCACATTCAATTACGCTATACTACCTAATTGAAACTATATTTATATCAAAAATATTTTCCATTTAGACTAGGTAAAGTTTAAAAAGTATAGAACCTGAAATAGAATCATATTTGAGTTGGACTAAGCTTTTCTGATATGTCAACTACAATATGTGAATAATAAGGACTATTTATAGGACTACTGAACCCATGAGGAGCAAATGAGTTACTGCATTAAATGATAAGAGAGTCTTGACATTATAAAATACTATACAAATATTATTTCAAAGAGTCAACTCTGCATTTCAGATAGACCCATGACAAGACTAAAGTTTAAAGCTCGTCACTTTCACTAGGGTTTTGATAATACACCCTGTGAAAAATATGGACAGTCAGAAGTTGGCAGGCGTTTTGGCTCAAGGTGCAGGAATTTTCTCAGGATAGGCACAGAGCTAAGATTCCATTAGAGTAGAAAATACCCACAAACAACAGGCAAGTAGGTGCTAAAAATACCTCGTGGAATTTCACCACTCTTGGCTACAATATGTCCATGATCATTCATTATAATGATTTCATCCATCAATTTTAGCATGTCCTCTTAGTTTTTCTGTTTCTCCATTATTCTTTACCAGGTGCTGTACTGAACAATGTGCCTGCAATTGCTTATATAATCTTCACAGCACTGGTCTAAGAACCACACGAACCTGGCCCCTTTTTCATTTATGAACAAGATAAATTCTAGCAACAATAAGCAGCGTGTCCATGGTTATGCAGAAAGTAAAAGATAAAATCAGCATTTAAAATGAAACTTGACCCCAGAACTCATACTGGGAAGTATCTCATTACCTTTGTTCCTAGGGTTTTTAATTATTTGTTGAATGATAGCTATTAAAATATGGGTTGATTATTTTCTTTGCTTACATTTTGATAAGTTTTGTGTATGCTTAAATTTTTGTATTGAAATATTTTTAACAAATTAAAATAGATTCCTTACATATTGGGTCATAAGCTATAAAAATTGGTTCTCAGAAGTTATTCTGTCTGCCTTTAATAAAAAATAAATGGATGACTCATTTTACATTTAATGATACTGATATTTTAAGAGATAGATTTGTTTATTTATTTATACACTTATGTAGAATCTTGGTAATATGTCTACATCTACTTCCAGCATTAAACACCCCAGGTTTGACATTCCCTATATGCCTTACCTCTCCCCCCCCAAAAAAGGTGGAAAGGATAAAGTTGTGAGCAATTTGTTTGATTGGAAAATTGAGGGAGAGGAGTGATTAAAGATGAGAAAGAGACCAGATGTAGAGGACCAGGGAAGCAACTGAGTCAGCCCAGCCAGCTACAGAAGAGTAGAATCCAGGCAGCCATGACCCACAGGCAGGCTTGGCCTCTTAGGTGTAAGTGTGTGTGCCCTGCTTTCTGAGTGTCAGTTACCCACTCTGCCAACAGCTAGAATGGCTACACATGTCCCAGTGTGCTGGGAAAGAGATGATATAATTATCTAAATAAAACACAGAATGTATTCTTTTTTTAATATATAATTTTATTACATCATAAATGTGAGAATGTATTCTTTCTATTTATTTATTTTTTTGAGACAGAGTTGACAGAGTCTCACTTTGTTGCCCTCAGCAGAGTGCCATGACATCGCAATACACAGCAACCTCAAATTCTTGGGCTCAAACAATCCTCTTACCTCAGTTTCCCAACTAACTGAGACTCCAGGCACCCACAACAATGCCTGACTATTTTTAGAGATGAGGTCTCGAGCTCTTGTTCAGGCTGATCTCCAAATCCTGAGATCAAGCGATCCATCCTTGTGGCTTCCCTGTGTGAGCCACCACTCCCAGCCCACAGAATGTATTCTAAATAATCATTTTAAAATGAAGATGTTGACTTGAGTCCCGGTTTGAGTCTTAATTTTACTCTTTATTTATTGAATGATCTGAGAAAGACATTTTGATTATTTACACCTATGGGTAAAATCAAAGATCATTAATAATGACTATTAATTAGGTTGTTGAGAAGAGAAAATGAGGTCATATAGGCAAAATATGTAAATGGATTTCTGGGCCATAGTAAGTATTCAATATTGCCAGCTATTGTTTTTATTACCTGTTTTTCTCTATTCTAGTCCTGGCCATAACGTATAGAAAGATGAACCTGGAACAATCCTTGGCACAAAGATGATAGTCAGGAAATGTTCATGAAGTAATTTTCTCCAGTGAAATTATGGAACTTTTCATGAAAACATTATATTATCTGTAGCACAGGGACTCTATGTAGTTAGGAAGAATTCAGGTATAATTCTGTCCTTAGGGAATACTGACAGAAATGTTTCCTTCTTTAAAGTCAAAGCTAAAACTTACATTATAAATTTTCAGGAAAATACCACATCTGATGTCCTTCAAGATATATGAATCTTGAGATTTCCAATAAAAGAACTCTGATGAGAAGAAGAGATTTGACTCTGCACTGCTCTCTTCTAAAAGAATTCCGAGCTACTTGCCTGACAAATCATTGCTAACAGAATACTTGGCTAAGACATGATTTGTTGTCATAAATAGGACTGTTTTTCAAAGCAATTCTTGCAGATTTTTAACCATAAAGTCAAGTTCAAGAAAACTTTAATTGTATTCTCTCACTCACTCACTCTCATAATTTTTCCCCACCTAAATTATTTTATCAGGAGGTATAGAAATTAAAATCTCTAAGAAAGTAGAGTATATGCAAACTTGACCTTACAATGTGCTGGCCAAGCTTTCCAGAAGTTTAGTCAAAAGTGATACATTTGGCCCCTACCCCATATCCCAAACTTTGAGAATTCACCCAGCACTTTTCTTTGTTATATAAATATCCTCCCCCTCTATCTGAAAGAGACAGCTTGAGTTTACTTGAATCCAGCAATTCTTCTTTAAGCAAGTGATAAGGAAACATATGCTCAGTACCATTCACCAGAGCTACTTACGCCAGCAGCATTCCCAGCCCCTTCCCTCCCCATGTTGCCAGGTGAGTTGTTGCTGGCAGTATCTGTTGCTGTTTCACAAGTCTTCCTTACACTCGTTCTTTTTCTATGAAGGCATTAGAGTTCGTGAAAGAAGCATAGTGTGGAAGTCAGGAACAAGAAAGTAAAACGAAAAAATATCAGTGTCCCACAATATTAGAAATGAACTAATAAGAACAGAGATAGTGGTGGTGGTAGTCCAGGACTCAGCAATGGAACTTGCTTGATTGCCAAATTTATAATTAATCCCTTGAACCAAGATTTCATCTTGTCTTTTAAGCCCGGATATTAGATTATGTAATCCTATAAGTTTTTTCCCATTTGAAAGTAACAGTAATTTAGAAATTAAACCAAATGGAAAGTCTACTTTTAGTCCTTTGAGAATTCCCTATACTTTTTTTTTTTTTTTT
>CAUYRH010065428.1:0-30526 GCA_963574655.1 Perodicticus potto | reverse complement strand
CCACGTATTTGTCTCAGTACTCTTCCTGCCACGTGTGTCGCTCGTTTATATTCCTTATCTGGGTGTATCTCTTTTCTCTTCCTGCCCCCGTGTGTCTCTCTTTTCTCTTCCTTCCCCGTGTGTCTCTCTTTTCTCTTCCTTCCCCGTGTGTCTCTCTTATCTCTTCCTTCCCCGTGTGTCTCTCTTTTCTCTTCATTCCCCGTGTGTCTCTCTTGTCTCTTCCTTCCCGGTGTGTCTCTCTTTTCGCTTCCTTCCCCCTGTGTCGCTCTATTCTCTGCCGTGGCCCCGGGGGCAGCGCGGCGCCAGCGCGCCGCGCGCCACGGGCGGGCGGACGAGCGCGCCACCAGACCCGCGGGGGAAGGAAGAGAAAAGAGAGACACAAGGGGAAGGAAGAGAAAAGAGAGACACACAGGGAAGGAAGAGAAAAGAGAGACACACGGGGAAGGAAGAGAAAAGAGAGACACACGGGGGAAGGAAGAGAAAAGAGAGACACATGGGGGAGGAAGAGAAAAGAGCTCTTTCTTCAATAATAAAATTTAAAAGTGTAAATTCTTCCTTGATCCCTGGGCTACAGAATGGGTATGGTGTTTGCAGGCATAAAAACAACTCCATCTCCTTGTACATCTGCATCAAAACTCTTGGGTGACCAGGTTCATTGTCAATGAGCAGTAATCTTTTGAAAGGGATCTTCTTTTTTTTTGAACAGTAGATCTCAATAATAGGCTTAAAATATTTAGTAAACCATGCTGTAAACAGATGTGCTATCAGATAGGCTTTATCATTCCATTTATAGAGTACAAGCAGCATAAATTTAATCTAATTCTTAAAGGTCCTAGAATTTTCAGTAAATGAGCATTGGCTACAACTTAAAATCATCAGTTGCATTAGCCCATTAAAAAAAAGAGTCAGGCTGTCGTTTGAAGCTTTGAAACCGGGCATTGACTTCTCCTTGCTAGCTGTGAAAGTCGTAGATAGCATCATTTTGCAATAAAAGGCAGTTTCACCTTCACTGCAAATCTGTTGTGTAATGTGGCCACCCTTAGCAATGCTCTTAACTAGATCTTCCAGATAATTTGTTGCAGCTTCTCCATCAGAACCTGCTGCTTTATCTTGTTATAGAGATGGCTTCTTTCCTTAAACTCATGAACTAACCCCTTGCTGGTTTCAAGCTTTTCTTCTGCATTGTCCTCGCCTCTCTCGGCCTTCACAGAATCAAGGAGAGTTAGGACCTTGTTCTGGTTAGGCTTTGGTTTGAGGGAAGGCTGTGGCTGGTATGGTGTTCTATCTAGAACACTAAAACTTTACCCATATCTGCAACAAGACTGCTCCTTGTACCATTCATGTGTTCACTGAAGCAGCACTTTTACTTTCCTTCAAGAACTTTTCCTTTGTATTTATAACTTGGCTGTTTGGTGCAAGAGGCCCAGCTTTCAGCCTATCTTAGTTTTCGACATGCCTCCCTCCCTAAGCTTAACACTTTCTAGCTTCTGTAAGTTTTTAATTAACTTACTTATTTTTCTGAGACAGAGTCTCACTCTGCTGCCCTGGGTAGAGTGCTATAGTATCACAGCTCACAGCAATCTCAAACTCTTGGGCTCAGGCGATCCTCTTGCCTCAGCCTCCTAAGTAGCTGGGACTACAGGCACCTGGGAAAATGCCTGGCTAATTTTTCTATTTTTAGTAGTGCTGGGGTCTCGCCCTTGCTCAGGCTGGGTGGAACTCCTGAGCTCACGCAATCCCAGATTATAGGTGTGAGCCACTTCACTTGGCCACTTCTAGCTTTTGATTTAAAGTGAGGGATGTGCAATTCTTCCTTTCACTTGAACACTTGGAGGCCATGGTAGGTTATTAACTGGCCTAATTTCAGTAGTGTTGTGTCTCAGGGAATAGGAAGGTCTGAGGAGAGAGACAGGCTGTCTCTGCAGGCTGTCAGCCTTCAGTCCTTGAACAGCTGGTCAATAGAGTAATCAGAGTACACACGGTGTCAGGTTTGCTGTCTATTCGGGTGCAGTTCATGGTGTCCCAAGATAGCTACAATAGTAATATCAAAGACCGCTGATCACCTACCATTGCAACAATTACTGAGACACGACACAGAAACAGGAAGTGAGCACCTGCTGTCGGAAAAATGGTGCAGACAGATTTGCTCAAGGCAGGGTTGCCACAAACCTTCAATTTGTTAAAAATGCAATATCTCCAAAGCACAGTAAGGCCACACACAATAAAATGGGGTGTGGATATGCCTATGTACAGGTAACACTGGGGGACACGAACTCTCTTTAAGAAAATTTAAAAGGGAAATGATCTCAGGAAAGAGGCAGTGGGGCAGGTGAGCAGGGCTGTGAAGTCTCTGACTTTGCCGCCATCACTACCGATGGAGAATGAGTTGATTCATCATTGGCACAAAGGATGTACATAACAGGGAATTGAGTCCTCATGTCCCAGCTGTAGGCAGGAATTCCTACTATGGGACACATAGGCCCATTCCCCAGGGGAAGGAAGATCACTTTGAGCACCTCCTGTGACAGGTCGAGGTCCCAAGGCCACCTGTCTTTTGCAAGCAGTGTGCAAGTTTCCTTGTTCAGGGTTCTGAGCTAAGAGGTTGTGCAGGGGGTGCTTTCTCTACACCTGAGAGGAGTCCCTGCCTGCAAACGCCTTCCAGAAGGGGCATCTAAACCAATCCTTCCTATTTAAATAGTTTCCTAATTTTGGACTTTCACCCTGGAGACAGTTTTCTTATTAATTTCTTGTAATCTCTCAAAAGCATTACTCATTCTGACCAGCGGGAGAAACCGCTCCCCAAATACCTTTTGAGTCATGTGAGCTTTCTATTGCCTTGCACAAACTTTGAATTATTCTTTTTGTTGAAAAGATTGTTATTAGGAAACACGTTTGCAAGCAGTCTGTACATGTCATCATATTTCAGCTGGGGACAGGGCCATAAAAGAGCTTGGAATAGACAGCTCTGGGAGAAGGGGGCAACTCAGCAAATGCTCTTGCTGTGAGGAACAGCGGCTGCCCAGAGCCCCTTTGGCCCAAACACCTAGCTGCCAGGTCCCACGGGGTGGGTCTGCTCATGATACAGCAAGACAGGAAAACAACGGCAAGCTCTGCTCAAGGGCCTACCCATGGTAAGGGCAGGCCAGGCTTCCCCTCCGTGGAACATCCCTTGTTGGTGAAAATTGTCCTGTAAGAATGAAATACCCAGTGGCTCTGGGGACCCCTGCCGCCCTTAGAAAGAGCACTCATTCTCTCTCCCCACCCCCCCAAAATAGGAAACTCTTCACTCACCCTCTTCCTTCCCCAAAAAAGGAAGCACATTTTTTGATAGTAATTCTGTTTGGCAGGGGTTCTCAGTCCATTAGAATTATAATTAAAAAGCAGAAAAGGGGAGCAGTATTAAAAAGTCTGATGCCTGGGGCCCCACCCCCAGTTGAGTGAATCAGAATTTCTGGGACAGGGGCTCAGGGCATTTTTTTTTTTTTTTAAAGCTCCCTGGGTGAGTCTAACATGCAACCAGGCCTGAGAACCACTGAGCTCAACCAAGGAGGCTTTAGCCCAAGAAAACAATTCAAATGCAAAGTGCAGAAAGGGACAAAGAGTCACCAGCAGAGTTGCAGGGAGTTCTATTTCTCTTCCATAACGAAATGCATCCAGGGGAGCTGAGCGATGGAAGAGCTGGCTCTCCGCGTGTGCCGCCCACAGGGGGATTCCGCATTCCTGCGGCCCCCTCTGCTGGCCACGGCGGTGGCGGGTTCCCTTTGGAAAGGCAGCTGGCAAAGGAGCCACCCTTTGGATTCTTCAAGGTGGCTTCTCAGATGCCGGAATCCACAGACCAGGGAAATAAACTCCGGGGGGAGGTGGGGTTACATCCAGCATCACCACCGTTTCCAAAAAGAGAAGACATTTTCCCTGAAAAAGTAGAAAAGGACTGCAGTTGCAGAATAGATAAGATTGAGTCCTTGGACATAGATTTAGCCTTTAAGAAAACCTGTTGCATTTTGCACATTTGTCTTAGTTTGCTTCATGCCAGTAAACTGGGACTTGAGTTAGAGACCACTGGGCGAAGGAAGGACTTTTAGATAAGAAATTATTTTTTGGCCATGACAATTACAATTTATTTATGTAAAGTATAACGCATGGTGGTGTTGTAGCAGGGCTGGCCTCCCGGCGTGTGCCCAGGGCCCTGTGCTCAGAAGGACCCTGCCATGCGCTTAATACTTGGCACTGTCTTGAAATTCTTCATAACTTTTGGACAAGGAATTCTACATTTTCATTTTGCACTGGCTCCTGCCAATTCTGGAGTCAATCCTGACTTTACTGGCAGATTTGCATGAACACAGGTCTTTCAGTTTATTCAGTAAATATTTACTGAGCTGCTACTGATGCCAGACCCTGAGGGCTCAGCAGTGAAAAAGAGAGCACCTGCCCTCAGGAAGCACTCCCGCAGGGGTGGGCATGCAGAAATGATCACCTCTAGGGAAATCTTTAAATAAGATCACTGAGAAGATGAGGCATCTGTGCAGGGCAGAGAATGGGTAGAGGTGGCAAGCATCAGAGGAGCAGAAGCCTGGGAAGGCTTCCTGGAGGAGGTGATATAGGAGTGAGGACTGACAGAAAGAAGGAAGCCATCATTTAAAGCACGGAGCAAAAGCATGTAGGGGAAGGGGCATGTGTGGAGGCTGGCAGCTTGCAGGCTGTGAGGGAAAGAGGGTTTCTTTTTTTGAAAAGTAGAGGGGGGTCATTAATGCAGTTTAATCTGGGAGTAACGAAGTCAGAGGGCCACCTTAGGATGACCGGGTAAAGGGCAGGTGGCAGCTGGGAGACCTAGGAGCACTGTGGCCGCTGTGCAGCCCGCAGGAGGGCTGTGGTCTCAGACTAGTCTCTCCACTTGGCGCAACTGACAGTTGAGGCCATGCAGCTCTTTGCCGTGGGGACCGTCCTGTGGTGTGAGGATATTTGGCAGTATCTCTGGCTTCTGTTCATCAGATACCAGTGAGGTCCCTCCCCCTGAGATGTGACAACCCAAACTGTCCCCAGACATTGCCATATGTCCCCTGGGGGCCTAAATGGACCTGGTTGAAAATCACTGGCTGAGCGTAATGGTGGTGAACACTCAGAATATACCCTGGGTATGGGGCCGAGAGCACTAAAACCGATGGGTGCAATGGGGAGGGAGGTTAGGTGAAAACGACAGTGAATGACCCCAGTTTTCTTGCTTGATCCCTGAGGAACAGGACCAACCTCTAAGCTGAGATTTGTTCCGGGGGTGCAAAGATGTGCAGATACAGGAGAGAGAACATTACCAAGAATTCTGTTTCAGCCCAATGCACTCATTTCTCCTCAGTACCTTTGAATTTAATCTAAACAATGAATAATTTTTAGTGTAGGTACGTGCCAAAGATTGCATGGCACAGAAAATTGTTTGTTATTTATCTGAATTCAAATTTAACTCGGTATCTGAAAATGCTTTCTGTTGTGTCCCAGACTCCAGAATCCTAATAATTATAGGGAAAAAATGGGGGGAAAGGCTTTAGAAAGTTATCTGTGTGGATAAAAGGAAGAAGGAAGGGAAGGAGGAAGGTGGGGAGGGAAGAAGGAAGGAAGGGAGAGAGGGAGGGAGGGAAGGAGAGAGGGAGGGAGGGAGGGAGGAAGGAAAAAAGAAGAAGAAAGAGAAAAAGAGAGAGAGATGGAGCCCAAGGCTGCATGCAGTGAAGGAGGGAGAGAGGATTGTCCCCCAAAGGAAAATCGGGGCCCTGGGCTGGCCAGTGAGCAAAGCACTAGCAATCTCACAAAACAAGTATCTACCACACCAGCCTGTCAAAGGTTGAGGGTACAGGTGAAGGTGGTTAAATTTTCAAAGCAATTCACCAAGTATTTCATTTTTAAGAAAGAAACACCCATTATAGACCAACCTACCCACTGTTATGATCTGTGGATGGGTCGGATTGGAGAGTTCTTAAAAATGGTTTCTATTGGTTTTCCTGCATTTGCTGATTTTCTTGCACTGTACAGACTCTAGGGTTTCCTATGTCTGAAGGAATGAAAGACGGAAGTGAGCAAACCCCCAGCTCCCCCATCCCTTTCTCCTTTTTCAAGTTCTGTCTGTATAACTCATCAGACCAGCAGGCTGATAAAAAACTGCTTTCAGTTGTCTTCTGATTTTGGTGGCTGGAAGAAGGGGGTTGGGCACACATGGTCCACGTGTTCTGGAACATAGCCCTGTCCTTGGGAGAGGAAACCTCAATTTCAGGTCACTAATCGCAAATGCACTTTCTGTGCTGATCTCCTTAGGGCATTGCTGTCAGGGAAGAGCCACACTGGTGGCACCCTGGCGGAAACTCCTGGGGGGCCAGTGATGGAGGCATCCTCTTTGCTTCCTGTTTACAATTGTTCTGATTAGAGATGAGGCCAAAGCAATAGGTCTAAATCACAACCAGGCCTCCTCCAGCCAGGGGCTCAGGGCTCTGCTGATTGTAATGAAATCATTAGCAGGACGGCAAGGTTAAAAGGGAGGAACGTGCAGGGCATGGGGGCTGGGGTCCACCCATGGCTCTAATCATAGGCAGATGAAAATCAACTCCAGGACAAAATTCTTTCTGGCGAGGGGACCTGGACAAGTGGTGACACCTCTCCGAGCCTCAGTTTCCATACCTGGAAGATGGGGTGGTAGGCTTATCAGGCCTCTGCAGAAAAACAATCCTTAGATGTGGATTTGGCTCAATGATTAGGAGGCTGAGAAGCCCCATGTCTGCCACCTGCCAGCTGGAGCCAGGAAAGCAGGTGTGTAATTCCTTCCACGGGCTGAAACCTGAGAACCAGGTAGCTGATGGTGTAGGTCCCAGTTCAAAATCGAAAGGAGATGACGTGATGTCCCAGCTCCAGAGGGCAGGCAGAAAGCCCCTTTCTCTGCCTTTTGTTCTAGTTGAGCCCTTAGACAGGCTGAACAACGCCCACCTCTGCTCATCTCATCCAGAACACACTCACAAACACACCCAGAAAGATGTTTAAGACATTTAATCAGGGCAACCATGGCACAGTCAAGTTGACACGTACAATTACCTGTGATAGTAAGGAAGATGTCTCCGTCACCGCACGATGAGGGGAGATGGAGTGGGTGAGAAAGTGAGTGTAGAGTCCCGCTCACCAGGGCGACAGAGCAAGTTGGGCGTTCACTGACATCCCTGTCCCTGATGGCAGCAGACTATCAGTCCAGGCCAGCTGTCTGTCTGTCTGTCTCCCTCTTCTGGGGAGACTTCACTTCTGTGAAGTTCTTTGGGGTTGTGGACCTTCCTTCTGAGACACTCTGAAGGCCAAGAAGGCCCAGATCTGTTGGGGAAATGAGAGAGGCTTTCAAGGGACAAGTTCAGACAATCTACAAAGAAAGAGCTTGGGAGAGAAAGCCGTGGGCAGAGGAGGTTGAATCTGCCCTCAGGCCTGGGGAGGGAGGACAGGGGTGGGGCTTAAGGGAACATTAAGGGCCAGACAACAGGAGAGAAGGGAAAAGGGGACGCCAACAGTGGCAAAAAGTCAAGAACTGGGGAACTTGGTGTCGTCCTGGACTCTTTGCTTGCTAGATCAGCCCGGCTGACTTCAGAAAAAGGGAATTCCTGGCTCGGCGCCTGTGGCTCAACAGGCTAAGGCGCCAGCCATGTACACCTGAGCTGGCGGGTTCAAATCCAGCCCAGGCCCGCCAAACAACAATGATGGCTGCAACCAAAAAATAGCCGGGTGTTGTGGCGGGCACCTGTAGTCCCAGCTACTTGGTTGGGAGGCAGAGGCAGGAGAATCGCTTGAGCCCAGGAATTAGAGGTTTCTGTGAGCTGTGATGTCATGGCACTCTATCCAGGGTGACAGCTTGAGGCTCTGTCTCAAAAAAAAAAAAAGAAAAAGGGAATTCCCTGGAAGCTTCACAGGTCTGAGCAGAGGCTTGAGACCCAAGACAAGGCAGGCTGCGGGCTCTGAGGCAGAAAGCACAGTGAGGCCCTCATAGCAGGAAAGGTCTGATCAAGGTGTGGCTTCTGTGATGTGAGGAAACGCTAACCACGTCAGCCTCCTTGTCTCTTTGCTTGGGATTCAGAGTCCAGGGAGGGGGCATCTGATTGGTTCAGCTTGGTTCAGAAGCCCCCTTCACACACTGCACTCGTGGGGGGCAGATGGAGCCCTGAAACCAGTGCCCATGTGTCGTATGTCAGGGGACAAGAGCCAGCCCTCAAAACAAAATTGACATGTTAGGAAGACGAAAGGGATGCTGGGCAAGCCAAATGCCACATGCTTTTTTTTATGTCCTTTTGGGAGTAGCAAATGGAGGTGCTCTTAAATATTGCTTTGGCTGTTGAAACATATATTTTGCCGACATCACCTCTCCAAGGTGTAGGTCACAGGCCTCCCTGAGTCACAGCTTTCTTAAAGTTACCTTTCTATTACAGGTATAGAAGCTGCCAAGTACTGTCACAGACACATGAATACAATGTGGTAGGAACACAGAAGCAGCAGCCTGAGGAGCCAGGGGAGGCTTCACTGAGGAGGTGATTTTCAAGTAGGGTTTAGAGCAGTGATTTTCAACTGGCGTGCCGTGACATTTTAAAGATCGTTAATTAAATTATTTTTGAAAGAAGTTCAAAACACAGTAAATATATTCTTTTTATTACTCTTTTCTTTGGATCAGCATAATTTAAGTGTGCTATTAAGGAAGCTTAACTATAAGTTCAAGTGTGCCGTGAGATAAAAAGGTTGAAAAAACTGTCGTAGAAGAATGTGTAGAAATTTACCAGACAAAACAGCTGACAAGTTCAGGTGGTCGAAAAATGTCTACTTATTTAGGATAAATCTGATGCTACTGTCCCGCTTGGGACAGGACCTAATCAAATTCTGTTCTTCCTAGGTATTTGGGGCAAACTTTGGTTTTTCTTGCCACTTGTAACATCTCTGGTTACAATGCAGACTTTTGTTGAAAATTTATCTTTCAAAAAAAAAAAAGAGAGAGAGAGAGAATTTATCTCTCTCTTTAAAAAAAAAAAAGACCTGTCGACTCAGTGCCTGTGGCTCAAGCGGCTAAGGGGTCAGCCCGGGGCCACCAAACAATAATGACGCCTGCAACCAAAAAATAGCCAGGCATTGTGCCGGGCACCTATAGTCCTAGCTACTTGGGAGGTGGAGGCAGGCGAATCGCTTGAGCCCAGGAATTGGAGGTTGCTGTGAGCTGTGATGCCACAGCACTCTATCCAGGGTGACAGCTTGAGATTCTGTCTCAAAAAAAAAAAAAAAAAAATTCTGTCATCAAGACAAATGACACTCATAGATGTTGAGTCAAGTTGTATAGGAGAAAAATTAGGATAAAGGTCACTTTGTAATTTATCAAAACGGGTTCTGAAAAGTTCTGCTTGCTCCCATGTGTTTCCCAAAGGCTAAAAGAAAACTTTCTTAAGTCAGACATCTAGAAGTCAGCACCCTGCCCAGGATGGACAGTCCCGGTCACAAGGATGGGGACAAGCCATCAGTGCTGAGATCCACCCACCTACCACTGCTCACAGGTCCCTAAGCATCAGCCCTCTGATGGCCCAAGGGATTTAGTCCAAAAAGTTCAAGCTATAAACTAGTAAAGGTGCTTGCCGGATCTAAGTTCTATGACTGCCTTGTTTAAGTTTCTTAGTCCAATACAATTTTGGAAGGAAGGAAGGGAGGGTGGGAAGGAAGGAAGGAAGGAAAAGAGGAGAGGGACCAAAATCAGTGTAAAGAGACAGGATCACCCCCCTCCCTGCTCCCTGGTCTGCATCCCCACCAGCCCATTCTCATCCTTCCCCAAGCAAGGGGACACAGTCGGACCAGAGACATCACAGGGGAGAAGTAGCCAGCTTCCTGGACGCTGAGGCTACATGCCTTAGGAGGCCAGGCCATGGGCAGTGGGTGCCATGGCAGAGGGTCCTGTGCTGGCAGGGACAGGGCTCTTCTCTCTCTCCCTATCCCACCCCCACCAGATTCCCTGCTTGCCTCCTGGCATTGACAGGCTGTTCCCAGGGAAGTCAAGAACCCCAGTCCAAGGTCTCAGACCAGGGTCAAGAGAATGTCTAGGCCAGGCCAGGGTTCCCTGCGGGCTGGTCTTGGGAAGTGCGTCCCCAGACTCAGTCAGTTCACAGAGGAAAACCACATTTTGTTTAGTCTTCTCCTGGCCCAGCATGCCTGGTCTTTAATAAGCCCTGGAGCCAGCCCTGAGGGGGACTGGCTTTTATGGCCTCCAGGCGACCCCTCCAGCTTCCCCCGGGTGGGGGCCTGACCTGCCTAAAGCTGATTGGAGTTTTCTTCCCAGCACAGCGTCACCTGATGAAGAGAAACTTGACCTTCCAGGCTCGTTCTCCTCCCCAGGAATGTGTGGGGTGGTTTCTTCAGCTTAAAGGACTCTCCCCTACTTCCCTGCCCCCATTCCGGCTCCAAGGCTGACCCCAAATGGATGGGAACTTCTAGAACTCACCTAGCGTATGTCACAGTTAGGCAAGTCATACTTGGGGTCTTGTCACCTGTCTGAGAGCTTTATTGCTACAGAAGCAGCAATGGAGAGAGTGGATCTCTTGAAGATGGACATGGGAGAATTGGGGATGGGTCCCCAGTGCTCGGATCACAGCAGGTCCCACATAAGACCTTGGCTCACCCATAACCCAGCTCTCGCCAGCCCTGGGTGCAGGGAACAGTCAGACGGGCCAGGGCTTCCTGGCAGGTTGTGACTTTCTTCCAAGTCAGGTCCCTGGCTAGAGCAGGAATCATTTGCAAAAGGTGACATTTCCCTTTGGAGCCACCTCTACCCACTCTGAACAGCAGGAGCTGCAGGAGCGAAGGAGGCAGGGAGTTTCAGATGGTGAGGAGTGTGTTCAACAGGCGGGGATGGTCTGGGGCTGATGGAACCTGCAAAGCAAATGGATCCCTGATGGGATTCCTGGTTAATTGTCCGTTTGAGCATAGTGGGCCCTAAATACCACGCCCCAGCAAAACCATTGTCTTTATTAAAATATTGCACACTTAGAAAAATGCTTCTAAGACATGCAAAGATGAAAATAGAAACCACCCAAAGCCACAGCACAGTGCCGCATGGGACGAGCTGCGTGTGGGAGTCTCTCTAGGCCACAGCGCGGTGCCACAGCATGTGGGCGTCTCTCCAGGACACAGCACCTCCAAATGAGGCCCAAGATCTCCCCTGATCCTGACTGTCAACATCCTGAGCATTGAGATCCACAGCTACACTTTAAAACAAGGCCTGAGCGTCCCACGTGAGGCCCACGTGTCACCGCTCAGATGGGGTCTGTTGATATTAAAATAAACAAGTAAACAAACAGGTAGACAAGTGAATAAATGCATGAAGGACGGGAGGAGCGGAGAAAGCAAACTGTTAGGGTATTCACATAGCACGGGGGTTACAAAGGGCAACGTCCTCTCTCCCAGAACCCCTCACAGGTGACCTTCTTTAATTCTCACAACAGCCCGATGTGGCAGCCGGCATTCCTCCTACTATATTTCATAGCTGAAGACACTGAGGTGCTAAGAGGGAGCCCACCTTGCTCCTAGCCACGTGCAGTCACCCCCAGATCCACCCAGTGCCCACTCTCTCTGCCCCATCAAGCCACGTTAACAAGCGCACGTGTGTATGTGTGTGTGTTGGTGGAAACAGACCCAACTCAGAGCACAACTCCTCCCTAATCTGGCTCTCTACAGCTTCATTTCTCGAAAGCAACCATAACTGCCCCCCAACCCTGGAGCCCCGAGCAACACCCCCATCATAGGGCCCATTGGCCAAGAGCTGGGATGGATGGGCTGGGAGAACTGGGCCACGTCACACCACCTGCAGCTCCCCCCACCTGCCCCAGACCAGTCCACAGCCCACTAAGGCCTCTTCTCCATTCATTGCAGAGACAGAGACATGTGAAGTTTCATGTCATGCTGTTGTTCAGCCTTCCTCAATAAGGCCCCAGGAAGGAGGAGGCCATGGCAGCGCTGGCCTCCACCCCAGTGGGGGCGTCCCCAGTTCTCTGCCTAGAACCAGTATCCCCTGGACAAACAGCAGGTGGGTCCTGAAGAAGATGACCGAGAACCAGCTACTGCACCTGGGTCTGAAATTTTACGATGTTACTAACGGGATTGCATACACACAATCACCATTTCTTAATAACAACAACAGTACTGCATGCCCCGTGCGCCCGACATCTTCAAGGCACAGAAGCATAAAGTGTTTGCTCAGAACTTGACTCCAGCTCCATCCCAAATTCAGTGGCTGTGAGGACTTGCCCAGGAAAGTAACTTCCCTAAGGGTCCTTTCTCCATCTATGGACTGGGGGGTTTAAAACAGCGTGCATATCCACGGACAGGGACTAAAGGGTCACCCTGGTGCCCACACTCTGGGTGCTCAAAGGAACACATTTCTGACACATGTAGCAGCGTGATGAAGTTGAAACTTCAGAATTATTCAGAATTATTTATTTATGCTGAGGGAAGGAAGTCAGATACAGAAGAGGGCAAGCTGGATGATTCTGTCGAAAGTGGCATCATTGTAGCTCACAGCAACCTCAAACTCCTGGGTCAATGGATCCTCCTGCCTCAGCCTCCTGAGTAGCTGGGACTGTAGGCATGTGCTACCATTCCTGGCACATTTTTTGATCATTATTACATTTTGTAGAGACAGAGTCTTGCTATGTCATTCAGATTAGTCTTGACCTCCTGGCCTCTGCTGCCACCCTCCCAAAGTGCTACAATTTTAGGCATGACCCACTGCACCTATCCTTTAAATCTTTATCAGTTTGATAGATGAAAAAGGAATCAAATGCAGCCTTAAAATGTTTTATTTTAAAGTTGAACGAGCACTGTTTAAATAAACATTCTTTTGATAAAAGGCAAGGCCATGATAGTGGCCTGAGGCTTTTTATTCTGTGTGACTCCTTTAATAATAAAAATTTATTTATATCTTGATATGCAAGTGTATGATATATTAATTTGTTAAAAATTATTGCAAAATGCCATTTCTCTAGCTTCTTATTTTCTGCTCATACATGTAGTAGAATGTATTCATCATATATAAGTTGATTCTGTTTTAGAAAGCATAACATTTTCTTAATATCAAGTATAATTGAAATTGACAAGCACTTTGTAATAGTTGGAAATTTTACACTTTCAAATAAAAATGAGTAATGTAGACATAAAAAAGAAAAGAAAAGAAAAGAAAGTTCCAAAATACGCAAAACCAACCTACCAGGACAGGAGAAGGGGCAGGGTTTCCAGGGGCGGGGCATATTCCGTGCCTTGCTTAACACATTCGCCACAATTTATCAAACGCTGCACTTAGGCTCTGTTCATTTTGTTGTATATAAATTATGCTTGAGTAAAGTTATTTAAAAAGTATTGACCAGTACTTTAAATATTTTAGCCAATATAATTTTTTTAAATATGTGATCTATGTATATAATAGGGTTTTAAGACAGAATCATTCAGTGTTTTAAATAAATTAGCTTTTTCGTTTTTTGAAATGGAGTCTCATTCTGTCACCCTAGGCTAGAGTGTTGTAGTGTCCTCATAGCTCACAGCAACCTCAAATCCTGAGCTCAAACGCCTGGACTCAAGAGATACTCTTGCCTCAACCTCCCTAGTAGCTGGGACTAGAGGCATCCGCCACAACACCTGGCTAGTTTTTCTATTTTGGTAGAGATGACGGTCTCGCTCTTGCTCAAGTTGGACTGGAACTCCTAGCTCAAGGGATCCTCCTGCCTGGGCTTCCCAAGTGTAAACCAACTCACTGCGCCCGGTTAACGTATTTAAAGCACTCAGCACATTGTCTGGCACACAGATGGTCAGGTATTGAGGACACCTGCCAGGTATTGAGGCAGCCCCTGGGTATACAAGGCAGGCCCTAGGAAGAGGCCAAGGTGGGAGAAGGAAATGCAGGGATCTTCAGGACAGGAAGGGGCTGTGTGAGCTTAGCAAGGGAATTAATAAAAATGGGTAGACAAGAGAAGAGACCCAAGGACAAGCTCTGGGGCTCCCCAGCATTTAGGAACACCAAAGGAGACCACGAAGAAATGCCCAGAGACATGTAAAGAACGTTAAGGGAGATTCCAATAATTTCTGAGTTTTTGGATTGTGGGTGTTTTCCCCCTCTATTACTGGCATATGTTACAATGAGAATGCATTACTTTTATAACATTCAAAAAACCAATTCTTGTTTGTAAATTGTTTTCTTTCATATATACCAATAGGATTATCAGCTCAGCATCTTATTTCTAGGAATGTAACAGAACCCAACCCCCACTCCCATCACCACCATTCACTGGCACTAGAAGCAGCCATATTGTGTTATGATCCCAACTTCCTAGTTTCCTTTCATTGGCCCAGAGAAGAGCACAGGGTTTGAGACGAGCCAATCAGAGTCCTTCCCTGGAAATGCTCTTTGGGTACCTAAAAGGTAGAACGTAAACCTTGGATGTTGTTGATGGCCATGAGAGGCCAAGAAAGCGAGGCTTTCTAAAAAGTAGAGAATGAGGTAGATATGCAGAGAAGAGAGGTGCTCAAGCCCTAATTCCTGGGTTCCCTTAGCTTGGCCACACACCACCCCTGCAGCCTTCTGTCAGATTCCCTTGTATCTGAAGCTGGATCAGTTTGGATTTCTGTTACTCAAGACCAAGAAGTCTGGCAAACACAGCACCAGCCACATCAGCCAAAAGCCATGCGTGTAGCACCCACCCTGTGCTGGGTACAGGGATAGGCCTAGGTCATTGGCCTCCAGGGATCTGTATTCTGGTTGTCCCCACAGCCATTCTGCCTCACAGCACTTACAGTCTGGCCACAGAGGTCCACAAAGCACTTCCCTGCACACTACCTCTTGTTCTTCAAGACAACCCTATGAGATGGGCCAGAAGAAGAGACAATTTCGACAGACCCATCCCAGTCCATGGCTGTAAAGGGCAGGTTGTTTTTGCCCAAAGCTCTGGATTCCTTCCACTGCATCTTGGCTTCTGGAAACTTCAAAAATATGGGAAATCGTTCTCACATATTCTACTGAGCTTCCACTCCTTGGGTGGGGCTCCTTCTCCTGCTGACGCCCACACTGTGCCAAACGCAGTGCCAACTCCAGGATCTGGCAGAGCTGGTATGTGCTGATTCACCAATTGCTGACTGGTGACCAGATGTGCCCGGCTTCTCAAGGGCTTCAGGGTCCCCTCCCAGACCCAGCTCACTCATCAGCAGTGTGGCAGTCACACCTGCACCACTCCCAGGGATTACAGTTGAAGCTGCTTGTCTTGACCCTGCTCCAGCGCCTTTAGGTCTCCACGACCCAGGCCCTTTCCATGGCTCAAACCAGAACACCCTTTCTGTGCTACAAGTCGCAAGCTGAGAATCAGCCCAGGTGGTTAGGGGTGTCCAACTGGCTGGATTCTCTTAAGGACAAGAGACAGTGTATCTCCTCAGTCAATGACAGGGATGGTGGTCCTGAAGGCTCAGGCTTTATGAAGGTGTGGCTCACCTTGTGAGATCTATGAGGACGGCTAAGCATCTTGTCCATCAGTGCTTGCGGCTCTACCCCATGAGATGTTACTCTCATACCCTCTGCTCTCCTGGAGCTTACAGAAGCTGGGGAAGATGGAAACAAAGAAACACCACAACGACACATTTCACTAAGGGCTGTGAAGACAAGAAAGAAGGGAATGAGAGAAAGAATGGCTGGGACGGGGCCAGAGCAGTAGGGTGAAGGCTCAGGAAGCTTTCTATAGGGAACGATTCAGGTCGAGGGAGCTAAATATCAGGGGGAGGCAGACACGTGGTGTTTGGAAGAAAAGCATTCCAGGTGGGGGCTGCAAGTGCAAGGGCTGTGCAGGGGGCAAGAGCTGGGTGTGTGGAGGCATGAGCAGGTACATGTGGCCAGGCTGAGGGGACCCAAGGTCCATGAAGGGTGCTGGAGAAAGGCAGAGGAGAGGCCAAAAGACACAGGGCTCGGGGCCGGGGAGGAGTTTGGGTTTCATCCTAAGACAGTGAGAAGCTGTTGGAGTATTTCAGGAGGGGGTGACTGTGGCCACACTGACTCCCCTGGGAAGACTGACACAGAGAATCTAGAGAGGGACCAGTGAGGTGGCCGTGCAGCTCTCTAGGGAGGGATGGTGGTGACTGGGACTGTGGTGGCACAGGGGAGAAGTGACTGATCCAGGACACTTTTGGAGGAAGGATCACTAATCATGCACGTGGCCGGGACATAATGAGGAGGAGGAGAGATCGGGTGCAGCCTGGGCCACTCCCTACCTGCACTCTGCCAAAAGAGCCTCTGTCTTACTCAGAGGCAGGAAGAGCAAGCCAGAGGGCAGCTGTGTTTTCTCCATCTTTTCCTTTTTCAGGGTGAAAACAAACTTGCCTTAGAAAGTGACTATCCCAGGACAGCAGGGTGGCACATACATCAGGGCTGCCTTTCTGCCAGGCACAAACAGGTCTCATCAGAACAGAAATCTCTCAGCAACTCCCTTGCCAAGAACTGAGCCCATTCTGAGCCAGGTGTACAGAAATATTCATATTCTCTGCAGCCTGGTGTATGGCAGACCGGTGTCAGCCTGAACACCTAGCAGCAGGGACTGGTTAAACCAAGTGCAGGGCGTTTCCTCACAGAATATTAGGAAGCTAACAAAAAGGAGGCAGTTTCCTGCTAGTGATTTGGAGTTATTGCTATGATATATGTTCACTGAAACAAAAAGAGATATACAGAAAGGGAAAGGAGAGGAAGGAAATGAAGGAAGGGAGGGAAAGGAAAGAAGAGAAGGGGAGGGGAGAAGAATGGAAGGGAGAGGAAGGGAGGGGAGGGGAGAGGAGAGGAGAGGAAGAACAAGGGAGGGAGTAGAGGGAAAGAAGAAAGTACAGTAAATTGCACAAAGTGTGCTCCTGTTTGTGTTAAAAAGAAAAAGGAGTGTGCACGTTTTTGCATATGGATTGTCGTTGAGAAATTGGTCAAAGGGTCAGTCCCAACATCAGGACTAAATATGTGGGGTTAGAAGTGGGGGGAGCGGCTTGGTGCCTGTGGCTCAACGGGCTAAGGCGCCAGACACGTACACCTGAGCTGCCGGGTTCGAATCCAGCCCGGGCCCGCCAAACAACAATGACAGCTGCAACCAAAAAATGGCCAGGCCTTGTGGCGGGAGCCTGTAGTCCCAACTACTTGGGAGGCAGAGGCAGGAGACTCACTTGAGCCCAGGAATTGGAGGTTGCTGTGAGCTGTGATGCCACAGCACTCTATCCAGGGTGACAGCTTGAGGCTCTGTCTCAAAAAAAAAAAAAAAACAAAAACAAAAAGAAGTAGGGGGAGCTTACTTCTTTGGGCAGCATTTGAACTTTGCACCAGGCATTTGTTGTACTTTAAAAATTCACTAACAACTTTTTGAAAACTTTTTATTTTGAGACCAGCGGAGATTCCCAGGAAGTTGTAGGAAACACTGCAGAAGGACTCTCTGTCCCTTCCCCCGGGGCCCCAGTGGCAACATCTTGCATAACTCACAGCACCGTGTCACAACCAGAGTACTGATGGTCCTCCTGATCCACAGGCCTCACCAGGTTTAGACACGCCCCTATGCACCTGTGTCTATTTTGTGCAATGAAGGGGCACAGTCCTCTGCACCCTTGTAAGGTCAATCGGTCTCGTTTGTGCTCCTTGAGGTACGAGGCCCTGAAAAGGAACATTTCTAGTACTTGGGCTAGATGTGAGTTTGGGTGGATATTCTCCCCCAGCTCACAGAAGCAGCTTTGCTGAAAAATGCAGGCAGTTATGCCCTAAAGGAAAGAATGTGCTGGAGGGCCCTGCCAAGTTGAAGCTGGGGATTAATCACCTGCCTGGGGCAGTGGGCCATTGCACTTTATTCCCTACTTCAATTTACACAATAACTTTCAGTCAATCATATAGGGAAGTCGGCAAACAGAACAGACAACCCAGCGCCTTTGTGGTTTATCTCCATTGTTGTTTATATCCAAAAAGGATATTCTTGATTTAAAAAGGTGTGTACATGCTTTGCTGTATTAATGCAAACAAGGTATGTTTATGGCAGATTTTGCTACCTTTTGTGTTCTTTATTCTTGGATATTGTTATCTGATTATTTAGGGTATATAAGAATCTTAGTAAAGATGAGTAGTTGCTAAATGCCTGAGCAAGCTTCAGCCATTCATTCAGAAGATGAATAGAATCTTCTCTAAAGACAACATACGAATGGCCAGTAAACACTTGAAAAATGCTCATCATCCCTAAGTATTAGAGAAATGCAAATTAAAACTACCCTGAGATAACATCTAACTTCAGTGAGAATGGCCTATATCACAAAATCTCAAAATTGCAGATGCTGGTGTGGATGTGGAAAAAAAGGAGCACTTTTACACTGCTGATGGGACTGCAAATTAATACAACCTTTTTGGAAGGAAGTATGGAGAAAGCTCAAAGAACTCAACCTAGACCTCCCATTTGATCCTGCAATCCCATTACTGGGCATCTATCCAGAAGAAAAAAAAACGTTTATTATAAAGACACTTGTACTAGGCTGTTTATCACAGCCCAATTTACAATTGCTGAAGTGTGGAAACAGCCTAAATGTCCTTCAACCCAGGAATGAATTGGTAAGCTATGGTATATGTATACCATGGAATATTCCTCAGCCACCAAAAACAATGGAGACTTTGTAGTGTTTGTACTAACTTGGATGGGGGTGGAAAACATTATTCTCAGTGAAACATCACAGGAATGGAGAAGCATGAATCCTATGTATTCAACTTTGATTTGAGGGCAAATAATGACAATGACACAGTGGGCATGGGGGAAGGAGAGAGCAGACAGAGAGAGAAGGAGGGAGGGGGTGAGGGAAAGAAAAAAAAAAAAAGGAAAGAAAATGGTGACTAACTCTCACATAAATTGGATTCAATTTTGACCAAAGTACATTGTTTAAACATTAATTTTTAATTCAATTTGTCAATATGTTGTTTAGAATATGCATCCTCATTTATAAGTAAAATATGTTTGTTATTTCCCTTTATAACAATATATTTTCTCCAAACTCAATATCAGGTGTATCCAGATCAAGTAGAATGATTTTGAAATATTTCTTCTCTTTCTATTGTCTACAAGATTTGGCACAATGTGTTTTTTGAAACTCTCTTTTACTTTTATTTATATAATATTAGTTGTCTTTTTTTTGAGACTTTGGAAAAAAAACAAGAAGTTAGCTGATGACTTCATACTGAGCCTCAGAGTCAAAGCATTCTGTAATAAATATACTCTTATTTGACAATGTGAACGTTACTTTCTTGGCATTATTATTAATATTGCTTAATATTTCGATGCAGCAATCGTCTATTTTCTTTTCTGAATGTATTTATCTTCGTTCGTTCTTTACATGGTTTTTGTTTCTAGTCCTTATCTTAAACATTGTTATTGTTATTAAATTTTAAGCCTTTTAAATTCTATGAAGGCAAAAGTGGAAACCTAATTAATGCATGTATATGTAAAAATTAAAAAAAAAAAAAAAGATAGGTGTTGCTGAATGCCTAAGTGAGCTTCAGCCATTCCCTTCAAATCAATCATTCTGTCTGCAGTGCTGCCTCCGCGTCGTCGAGCAGGGGGCTGGCCGGCAGCCTCAGTGCAGTGCAGTTTTATCCCATGTGTGGGTTCAGGTGATGCCCAGCACGCAGCACGGCACACCACAAAGACCCCTCCTGCCACCCTCTGAGACCTCACACACCTCCCTCTTCCCACAACACCCCCTCCCCAGCCCCTGGCCACAAGTACTCTGCTATCTATCTCTGTAACTTTATTTTTTCAAGAATGTTATATAAATAGAATCATACCAATTTACACCTTTAGACTGGTTAGAAAAACACATGTAAAATTTACATCTTCATCATGTTGACATGTACAGTGGGTGTGTTAAATATAATCACACTGTTGCTCATCTCGGACAACTGAAACTCTGTCCCCATGGAACTCCCACTTCCCCATCCTCCCAGGCCCTGGAACCCACCATTCTACCTCTTGTGTCTATGAATTTAGTTCCTTTAAATGCTTCATATAAGTAGGCTCATACAACATTGGTACTTCTATGACTGGCCTATTTCCCTTGTGTCAGAATCTAGCAGAATTTCCTTCCTGTCAAGGCTTTTATGGTGTGGATACGCCAGTTTTGCTTATCCACAGCCACTAGTGAGCATTCAGGTTGCATCTACCTCTTGACCACTGTGAATAATGTGATAAATACAGTGAGCAGACATCTCTTGAAGGCCCTGCTTTCAAATGTCTTGGTTATACCCGGAGGCAGCATTGCTGAATCATATGCTAGTTCTAGATTTAATATTTTGAGGAAGGCTCATATCATTTTCCCTAGTGGTTACATCATTTTATAGTCCCACCAACAGAGCTCAAGCATTCCAACTTCTCACATCACCACCAGCACTTATTATTTTGGTTTTTGTTTTTAATAGTAGCTGTCCTAATGTGAGCTGATACCTCTGCAGTTTTGATTTGCATTTCTCTGATGAGTAGTGATGTTGAATGTCATTTTTGGAGAAATGCCTATTCAGATCTTTTGCCCATTTTAAAATCAGGTTATTTGACTCTTTTTGTTACTGATTTCTTCATATATTTGCATGTTAACCTCTTGTCAGATATACAATTTGCAAATCTATTCTCCCATTCTGTTGACCATCTTTTTTACTCGGTTGTGATCTTTGATGAACAAAAGTTTCTAAGTGTTCTGTAGCCCCATTCATCTATGTTTGCTTTTGTTGCCTGTGTTGTTAGTGTAGCCAGGATCAAAGATCACGAAGCCGGGTGGTGCCTGTGGCTGAAGGAGTAGGGTGCCGGCCCTATATACTAGAGGTGGTGGGTTCAAACCTGGCCCCAGCCAAAAAGTGCAAAAAAACCCCCAAAAGATCATGAAGCTTTCCCCCCATATTTTCTTCTAGGAGTTTTAATGCTTTGGGTTTTATATTCATTCATTTATTTATTTATTTTTATTTTGCTTTCAATTTCAGCTGGCTTTCACTCTTCTTAGTTTGGAGGGTTGGTTTTTTTGTTTTTTGTTTTTTTTTTTTCCTTTTTTCCTTTAGCGATTCTCTTGCCCTTTGCCTCCCAATTAGCTGGGATTACAGGTGCCCACCACAATGCCCGGCATCTTTTTTTTTTTTGGTAGAGACGGGGTCTTTTACTCTGGCTCACTCCAACTCATGCTGGTCTCAAACCCTTCGAGCTCAGGAAGTCCACCTGCCTTGGCCTCCCACAGCGCTGGGACTATAGAAATGAGCCACCATGCCCAGCCTATATTTAGACATTTAATTCATTTTGAATTAATTTTCATATATGATATAAGATAAAGATTCACCTTCATTCTCTTGCATGTGGATATCCAGTTTTCCTAATATGACTTGTTGAATAGACTGTCCTCTCCATACTGATTGGGCTCGGCACTCTCATTGAAGGTCATCTGACTATGCATTCAAAGGTTTGGTTTTGGCCTTGATCACATGAGTGTCTCATTCCTTAGGATTCTGACTGTGCATCCTACTTTGTCCTAGACAGTCTAGTTTGCATCCAAGAAGGTATGTCTATCCCCTAACCCCAGAGCCTGCGACTCTCACTTTACTGGGAATGGGGGAAAGTCTTTGCAGATGTGGGCCCTAAACCCAATGGCAAGTGTCTTTACAAGACACAGAGAGGAAGAGAAGGCCATGTGGAGACAGGCAGAGATTGAAGTGATGCTGCCACAAACCAAAGAATGCTGGCAGATACTAGAAGGAGAAGAGACCACGGCCCGGCCAGCACCTTGATTTCGGATCTGGCCTCTGGAACTGGGAGATAACCCATTTCTATTGTTTTATGCCCCTCCGTGTATGGAAATTTATTATGCAGCCACAGGAAATCCATATAACCCATTTTCTCTCAATGATTTGTTGCATGGTCACCCTTCCCATAATACCTTTCACAGAGGCACTGACTAAATGTGTGATGGCAGCAAACACAGCCCAGCCCGCAATCTGGGGGCCATCAGTCTTCAGCCTGAGATCTCTGTGTGTGTGTGTGGGGGGGTGTCTTCTCCTTCCAGAGGAGTGATGGGTGGAGAAAACAGGGTGGAGAAAACATGATGATGGAACTCCAGGATGATGGAACAAGAGAATTGGCCCAGGAAAAGCCCCCTTCCTATGAGGGTAATGGCCACAGCTCAGGATATGTCGAGACCTCTTAGGGCACCCAAGTGTTCCTGGCCTAGGCCAGGGTGAGCAGGAGAATCTACTCATGTTTGGGTGGCCCTTGGGTGAAGTGGGGACAGCTCCTCCATGGCTGAAAACATGTGCTGGGCCTTAGTGCAGGCTGGGCCCCTGCAGAGTTTAGGCAGGGGACACCCAAAGGCAAGTACATCTGCAACCTGATGTTCACATGGAGGGGTCACATTTTCCTGCTACCAATACTGGGGCGCAGATGCCGGGACCTCAGGCCGGCCTTGCCCATGGCATCGGCAGACAGCCCTGTGCAGGTGGGAAGTGGGGTTTGCAGACTCAGACTCTCAGCTTCTGGTGAGTCCCACAGCAGGGCTGGGTTTTCCGAGGCCCTATGCTCAGGGCATATGGGGACACCAGCTTCAGCTGCCGCAAAGCCGGGATTCATTCTGCACCCCACCCTCAGACCCCCAGGAAGGCCCTGGGGATGGGCCCTGCTGCCTTCAGTCCTGCTTCGCTGACCTCAGCTGCACTGGGGCAGTGATGTGGCTCCAGGGAGGGGCCCTTTCTTCTTTTAGCCGTCTTTTACTTATTTTGTTTTTAATTTTAATTAAAAAAAAGGAACATTAAAAAAATGTAACAAGCCATGGGAAGTGCTTCTTTTGTACGATAAAGAAGAGCTGGTAGAGTCCTTGGGGCAGTGGGGCTGGGGAGGCCTCTGCTTCATGGGAAAGTCCTGGGGTTGCTGTGAGCCACATCCCCAGCACTGCCCCCTCCCCCAGGCCGAGTGTCCACCCAGACCCGATGGTGGGTAGTGTCTAGAGCCCACAGGACAGCCCCAGGTTGTCTGATCCACCAGCCCTCGGAAGCCACGGAGGCCCGGCTCCTTCCCACTTCTCCACTCTGTTACTGCAGACCGGACCCCTCATGGTTCCTAGTTCCTGGCTGCCATTATTCTAGAGGGGGCAGAAGAAGGGTGTAGCCTCTGGGGGCTTGTTATCAGGGAGGAGACCACCCACAAAAGTCCCCGTCAATTCTCCCCACCCCTCAATGGCCAGGCATGGACCACATGCCCTTCCCTAAACAGTCACAAACAAGGGGACCCAGAACACCAAGAGTAATCTACATTGTGACCAGGGCTGATCTCTGAGCTCCAGAGGGGGCTGGACCCCCAGGCATCATCAGGGAGCCATTAGGATGGGATGGGGTGAGCCGATGCTCGTCCTGCAGAATCCTAACGTGAGTTAGGACCTGGAGGCTCAGCAGCCACGTAAGAAAGGAGCCACATGCTCTAGAAGCTCCACTCACGCCCCTGCTGTTGTCACCAGGAACATGGCAGAATCTTCCAGGACAGTGCACTCTGACTGCCCAGGCCATTCCTTGAGCCTCTAGATCTGCCTTCAATAGTCTAGCCCTGGGTTATTAACTGGGAACGATTTTCCCCCCAGGGGACATTGGCCAAAGTCTGGAGGCATTTGGGGGTTTTCCCTACTGGGAGGGGAGATTGGGACTGCATCACCCTGGTGAGGCCAGGGGTGCTGCAAAGCCCCTCTATGCTCGCGGCCCCACCACAGAGTCATCCAGCCCCAGATGCCAGCAGGGCTGAGGTGGAGAAGCCTGCCCTAGCTCAGGGATGCCACACTAGGTGTGAACACAAATGCATGCACGTTGTTATCTTGGGGCACATTTGGAGATGTTCAAATATTGTGTTAAGAGAATGCAAAATTTGGCATCAGAACATAAGATCCAGATCTCTTTTAGCACTCCTTGAAGAAACCCTGTACTGTCTCACCTTCTCACAGGGCCTTGGCATAAACTGCTATGTGCAAAGCTCTCCCCACAGCAACCCAGCCCCCTACTCCACTGCCTTCGAACAGCCAGTACCCCTTGGGCCTTGGCTGAGACATCTCTTCCTCCAGGAAGGAGTCCCTGACCTTTAAGACCTTGGTGACCCTATAGCCAGCTGTGTTTATTGCCTGGTCACTTGTTTGCTGTTGCTCAGCCCAGCAGGCAGTGCAGTGCCCTCCCTTCACTCCTGCCCTTCTTTCACGGACGCCCATGAGGTCTCTGCAAGCTCCCAGCCCACCTACTTGCCAGTCAGGTGACTTGAGAAGGCTGATGTCAGCACAACCTGGCCACATTTCTCTGTGATCAGACACTACCTGCTCTGAGTTGAGACTCAAATGCATCAGGTTCTAGAGTTGGGTTTTCTAATGATTTATAAAAATTAATTAAATCAAAAATTCATGCTGGGAAGCCAATCATTTCCACACACATCAGTACCTGTGGTTTTGTGTGTACTGGGATGACTCATAGGCTGGTATCAAATCAGTTTGGTGTTTCTTCTACTCAGCATCATATAACATAAATCCATTCAAGCCAGGAATTAGAAGGCTTCTAGCTAGAAAGAAACTTCTACCAGAGATGCTTTAAATAATTCAAATATTTATAATTTCTCATCGTAAGTCCAGAGGAAAGTGGAGTGCCAGGTTGCTAATTAAGGGACTCAGTAATATCATCAGAGATCCAGGATCCTTCCATCCTCCACCTGCTAACTTTTGTCCTAAGGATCATCTCCTCATAGCACAAGGGGGCTGCACCAGCTCCAACCATCACTTCCTCACTAGCTGCATCCAGATGCAAAGGAAAAAAATTTCCATCTAGAGTATTTTTTTTAAGAACTAAAGAAACCCTTCCCTAAATTTCTTCCTCTGATTCCTTCCAGGGTGTATAGTGCGTACTGTACCCCCATCCCTTCCTAACAACCTTTGGCAAAGGGGTTGAACCTTCCTGATTAGCTAAGACCAGAACTTGACAAGCAACAGCCCAAGGGCCAAAATCACCCACCACCTATTTTTGTAAATAGCCACATCCATTTGTTTGCATATTGTCTGGGGCTGCCTTCATGCTAAATGTCAGAGAGCGTATTCCTAAAGTATTTACTAGATGGCCCTTTACCAAAACAGTTTCTGAGTCCTGGCTTAGACTAACAAAGATCAATACCCAGGAGAGGGTGGGGCCACCTCAGAGCACACAGGCTTGTCCAATGACATCAGGGTGGGAGAGGTCAGAAGGATTCACGTGGGAACTCAGGGGTGACTGGTCAAATCCAGCTCAGCCTCAGCCTAGTTGCTTGTCTGGGGGGAGCCCCTCAGCTCTCTGAGGTACAGCTCCCCCCATCTGTAAAAGGTCAAACCTTTGACTGTCACTGTGAGGATTGAACAAGGGAAAAACCTAAAGCACCTGGCATGAAATAGACCCTAAAGCTCTATGTTCCTTTCAAGAATTTTCTAATGGATTTCAGGCCATTATTCTCATCCAAAAAGAGAGGCTACCACAGGGATTTGTGGTTTGCTAATTAGAATCAAAACACTGCTCCTGCTCTTACAAAAGTCAAATTACCCAAAGTTTTAGGAGCTTTTTTTAAATTGGAAAGAGCTGACAATAAAAACTTTAAAGAAGGGTTGTGCAACATGGAGCTCGTGGGTGGGGAAGGGGTCAGGGGGATGTCTTTCCTCTTGGGGGTTTAGGATCCAGGGATGTCACACTTTCTGGGATCTTTGCTGTGGGCTGCCGGTCAAGGTGGGGGGGCTGCTGAACAAGAAGGAACGCTGAGGACGTCCATGACCACAAGCATCAAAGGGCGGAGTCCCCAACTCCGGGTACCTGGGACCCTCTTGTAATATCATGGCCACCCCACATTTTGGAAGACACTGGCTACCAAACAAACTGCTTTCATTAAGCCACTTATGTTGCCTTTTTTCCTCCCAATCAAGAACATATGTATTGGCCAATTTGGACTTCTGCTGTGACCAGAGACCAAGGGACATAGGCAAAGAAGAGAGGGTTAGACAGGCCCAGATTTGCACCCAGGTTCTCCACTTCGGTCGTACGTACACACCTGGACAGCAAGTTTCAGCTTCCTCATCTGTACCATGGGGCATCACAATGTCTCCTTCCAAAGGTGCTTAAAAAGATTCTACAAGACCAATCAAAGCTCAACATGATGACATAGGTGAAGAATCTGGTCCACAGTATGTGCTCAACAGGTGTTAGATAGTATATTACCTGAGGTATGTGTGTATATGTGTGTGTGTGTGTGTGTCTGGAACACTGCAGGGCAGATATTAACCCCATTTTTCAGAAAAGGAGACTGAGACCCCAAAAGGTGAAGTAATTTGTCCAAGGTCACACAGCCAGGACATGGCAGAGCATAGGTGTGGGGTCTCTAGGGTACCAGTGAGTAGACACCAGGCTACCTGACCACTGAACAGTGACCAGGAGACCTCAGCAAGTTGCCCTCATTCCTGCTCAAAGCAAAGAGGTAGGGGCTGTCTGAGTTGCGGCCACTTCATCCTGGGAGATGACCTGCTCTTTGTGTTGACAGATGCACACGCCTGAGCCCACCCCTGCCCAGGAAGAAGCAGAAAGTGGCAGCCCTGTGCAACCCTGGGTGCCTGGAGGACCCCCATGCGGCCAGCAGAGGGCAGCAACCTGCAAGGCAGGAGCAGCCTGCCTGAACAGCGGGCAGAGGGCACTGCCCAGACCCAGGCAGGGGTCCCTTGACGAAATAACCACAGTGGGGACCCTCACTGCCATGATGAGGGGCCAGGCACAGTCCCTCTGGAACATCACTATGGTGATGGCCATGCCCCTCACGGCCTCCTCAGCCAGATCCCAGTTCAGATTAGACACCCGGACAGCTCTGGGCACACAGCCCTGGGAGCCAGAGTCCCTCGAGACAGCTGCAGTTGGTTCTTGGATAAAAGACAGGAGCTGGAATTGGGGGGCAGTAATTTACCCAGCAAGGTTCGCAGAATAATGGCCCCCAATAGGCCTACATTTAAATCCCTGGGGCTTGTGAACATGTCACTTTACATGGAAAGAGACATTATAGGTGTGATTAAATTAAGGGTCTTGGGATGAGGAGAGTATCCTGGATTAACAGGCAAAAGGCCACATGACAAGGGAAACAGGTCAGAGTGATGCAGCAGAAGGAACACCCCGCCAGCCACTGAAGAACTTGGGGATGGAGGTAGGGACCATGAGCCAGACAAGGCCAGAAAATGGGCTCTCCCTAAAGCCTCCAGAAGGGACACCTTGATTTTAGTCCAGTGAGGCCATTTCAGAACTGTAAAGCCAGCTGTGCTGTTGTGAGCTACCACTTGTGTGGCAATTTATTGCAGCATCCAGGGAAGTTCATGCACTCAGCACTCGTCCCACCACCCTCCTCTGGGCACAAACACACCAGTGTGATAGTGGTGAAGCCGAGTCTTCAGCCTGAGCTGCCACCTCGGAATCCCATGTGCAGAGTCCCTGGGTTCAGGCAGGCGTCTGTAGGGCTGGTCACAGTGAGGCCCAGGGCAGCTGAGCAGGGCCAAGTGGGGAGGCTGCCCATCCAATTGTCACTACCTGTCCCTGCCAGGCAGAGTTCTTAACCCTTCCCTCATCTCTTCCTCTTTCCCCCTGCCTCCCACAGTCATTCATTCCTGCAGTCTTTCACGGATACTCACTTACCAAGCACTTACTGTGAGACACCATAAACGAGGCAGTGAGCAAGGTCGGGTCCTGAGAGGAGGCAGGGGGCATCCCCGAAGGCTTCCTGGAGGAGAAGACATCTTAATGACCAGGAGGAGCCAGCTGACAATCACCACAGCCTGGGAAGGGCTGGTAGGCAGAGAAAGTGGTCCAGCTGGGAGGCAGGCATAGTGCGACCAGTGCTGGGACGAGGCCTTCGGAGAGGGGGACTGAGGGATTGGACAGTGACATCAGGAGCCCCGAGGAGCACCATGAAGCGGAGGCATAGACTGAGGAGGCCCGCCCTGGGTCAGATCCCAGCTCAGACCCACGGGCTGCAGGGCTGCAGAAACGGATGGAACTTTCCCGAGTCTCGGTTTCTCATCTGCAAAATTATCTTAGCGTTGCACATAGCAGGCGACCTGGCCCTGCTGGCCTAGGGAGCGGTAGGTGGTGGCCTGAGGGTCTGTGAGCGGCTGACTCAGGACAAGTGTGAAATTACCAGAGGGCTGGGCGCCTGGGCTCCGGGCAGGTTTCCAGCTCCCCACTGAGGAAACCCGGACGGCCCACCAGAGGGCGTCGCACCCGTGGCGCACACGGTGCAGGACGGGGACCCACACTCCCCAGCAGGCACCCAACACTCAACACACGCCCACCATTCACACATGCCCATGCTCACACCCGCTCAGAAACACAATTGTTTACACTCACATCATGCACTCACACACAGAAACAGTCCTACACACATGCGCGTGAGCACACGCCAGGAAAGCCCGAGGTCCTCCTCAAAGTGAGCTGTCCCCCACCCCCACACCAAGGACAGACAGGAGGTGTTCGCCCCTGCCCCCCAGGAGCCCATCCTGGCCCTGAGTGACTGGTGCCCACAGGTTCTCAGACCGGCCAAGAGGGTCACAGACTGGCCAGGTGACTGCCACGTCCCCAGAGGCCTGTGTACCCCAACAGGCCAGAGGGCAGTGCCATTGCTAGGCAGGGACATGTCCCCAAGGGGTCAGTAGCACAGCTGGGATCGTCCGCTCCACACAGCAGGCCCCACGCTCAGTTCCTGACACATGCCGGTATAAACCACAGCGACGCCACCGTCTCTATATAAAGACTTGCCCTGGGCCAGGAAGACGCCGAGCTCTGTTTCTGCGTCACCTTTCATCCTGGCTCTATGACGTAGGTGCTATTAAGTCCTATCATAATGCTCATTTTATGGACGGGAGACTGAGGCTCCACAGCTGCAGGCAGGTGCTGAGAATGGCCCAAGAATTGAGCTAATCTGAATCCACGCCAGGTTGCTGGCCCTCCTCTCCAGAGGTCCCTGGGGTGGTGGGGAGCACCCAGAAGCTCGACAGAGAGGCCAGGAGCCCAGGCTGGTGTGGGGCAGACCCTGCCCCCCTAAGATGGTAACAAGCCACCCTGGCTCACTGGTTCTGGTGGGGGGAGAGAAGACGGTGGGTGTGTGTGGACAAGGGGCTCCAGCTCCCCACGCTGTGACAGGGGTTGATGGCAGTGCAGGCGGCATGTGGGAATGTACCTGTCCCCTAGCACAAATGACAGCCTAGGTAATGTGACTGCTCGTGCCTGCAAAGCACCCGCTCTGTGCAGCCTACTCCACGCGCACACGTCTGCTGTCTAACCCACACTGTCACCTGTGAGACAAGCACTATGGTAATCCCCCTTTCCAGAGGGAGAAACTGAGGCACAGAGTGGTTAGGGACTGGCCAGACCTGGGGGTCAGAGTTGAGCCTCCTCTACTACTAATGACCACAAATATGGTGGCTTAAAGTGACACAAATGTGTGGTCTGCCAGAGGCCTGGCCCAGTTTCACCGCAGCTCTTCTCTGACCTCAGCCTCCACGGCCGCTCTTCCTGCCACTGACTTTCTTGTCTCTGTCTTGGTCTGCTTGTTTCCCTCTCTGTGTCTGTGTGTCTGTGTCTCTGTCTGTGTGTCTCTGTGTGTCCGTGTGTCTCTGTCTGTGTGTCTCTGTGTCTCTGTCTGAGTCTGTGTGTCTGTGTGTCTGTGCCTCTGTGTCTGTGTGTCTGTGTCTCTGTGTCTGTGTGTCTGTGTCTCTGTCTGTGTGTCTGTGTCTCTGTCTGAGTCTGTGTGTCTGTGTGTCTGTGTCTCTGTGTCTGTGTGTCTGTGTCTCTGTCTGTGTGTGTGTCTCTGTGTGAGTCTGTGTGTCTGTGTGTCTGTGTCTCTGTCTGTGTGTGTGTGTCTCTGTCTGTGTCTGTGCCTCTGTGTCTGTGTGTCTGTGTGTCTCTGTGTGTCTGTGTCTCTGTCTGTGTCTCTGTGTCCGTGTGTCTCTGTGTCTCTGTCTGTGTCTCCATGTGTCTCTGTGTGTGTCTGTGTGTCTCTGTCTGTGTCTCTGTGTCTCCGTGTGTCTCTGCGTGTGAGTGTCTGTGCATGGATCACCTCTGTATCTGTACATCTCCCTCCCTCCATCCTTCTACCTCCGTCTCCCACCAGGCTCTGACTCTGTCCCTGCCTCTGTCGGCCCATGAGCATTTTCACCCATGCAGCCGAGTCTCTCTGTCCCTCTGTGGATGCTCCTCGTCTCCCTCCGTGCGTCCACGCCTCCCTGCGTCCTACCCCCGCGCCTGTGTGCTCGTCTCCCTCTGTGAGTCTGCATCTCCCTCCGTGCGTCCACGCCTCCCTGCGTCCTACCCCCGCGCCTGTGTGCTCGTCTCCCTCTGTGCATCTGCGTCTCCCTCCGTGCGTCCACGCCTCCCTGCGTCCTACCCCCGCGCCTGTGTGCTCGTCTCCCTCTGTGCGTCTGCATCTCCCTCCGTGCGTCCACGCCTCCCTGCGTCCTA